>JAAEAF010013817.1:0-25360 GCA_011037195.1 Triatoma infestans | reverse complement strand
TAACTTTATTCCTCCTGCCTAGGTTATTAAGTTTACCTAGGCATTCTAACTTTCGATTATTAACGCATCATAGCTGTCGCCGGAGCTTCACTCTCCAGCTCTTTTTACCCTAGGCAGTTTCTAATAGATAGCGACCTCAGCGAAGAACTGTAGATTTTTTCTAATACGACTAGAAATGTTGGACCTGTACAGTGCCATATGCAGCCTCTTCAAGTTATAAATAAAAAAAAAGAAGAGAATTCAGTATTTTATAAAAAATATTATAAAATGAATTTGAGAACGAAATTTAAGACTGTTTTACCTATTAGAAAGATTTGATTGTAATTAACTCTTTTTTTTATTTACTTTCACAATAAATTATAACATAATCTCTCCTGAAACTCTTCATGGCTTAATATTATCAATACCCAAAGACTTAACAAAAAAAAAAAAAAATTCCTAAATTGATATTTTTAACTTAAAGCTTCCTTTATTTAAACTCTTCCATATTGTTTAAATTGATTACATAGTTTAGAATTTGGGATGGATTTATGAATAATAGTTGAAGCATTTTAATCTTATAAAATGTATATTATTTCTTTATTTGAGTTTTGCTGACCATAATTTTTTTTTTATAATAATGTAATGTAATAATACATTTATATCATTTCTCATATGGTTATTTGTTAATAATCAACCATTACTGTATGTACCTGTTGTAAAGAAATAACTTCTAAAAATTAATAGTGAAAAATAATTGTCTATTTGACTCGTTTACATTATCTCAACTATATTGATGGTGTTCCTGTAAACAATAATTGTATAACTTTGAGTATTTATATTAAATAGTTTCTCTGATAAACCTTGTAACAAATTTGTAAAATAATCTCATAGAAAAATGGAAGATATTTGGATGTTGTAATTGTTAAGAGACAAAATTCAATTGGGCAAGCATGAATTGGACATTTTTTTTTTTTATTTACATTTATTATCCGGTTTTTGTAATGTTTCGCAAAAAAAAAAGTGAATTGTCGAAAAGAATCTCTTTACTAATTCATCGATTTGCTACTTAAAACCTTTGAAAATTTTCTAATCGGAGATTTTCCCAAAATAATTTCAGCCAACCCAATATTATTATATTTTTTTTTTTGGACATACTTAAGGCTTAAAAATGAATTTTATTTATTTATAGTGTATTAATTTGGAAAATAAAATGTTTACTCTCTTAGTAAATCCTGAGCGAATCACTGACCTAGTCCCAGATTTGGGATATCATGTAACTTTAATTTCTTGATTAAATTGATAAATAATAATGTTTTCTCACTGAATAATTATATAACTCTCTATTCATTTTTGGACAAGAATTACTACTTTATTATCGTGGAAGACCCATTTCGGTGGTCCAGTGAACCGTAATGTCTTACCTCCTATGTTCCTAATGAACCCCCTTTTTTATTTCTTATTGGAATACTCAATACAAACTCAATATGCTAGGAATCTTCAACATCAAAAAGCCTGTTTATTATCATTTTAACTGTTCACTACTGCATAGCTTTCTACCTGCTCCGAGATCGATCTGATCAAAGACAGACCAGCCTTTTGCTTGCTAGCGCTTTGTTATTTTAAGTCCATTGGCTGAGAATTACTTTTAATTGTTGTAATTAGCAAAACGATGGATTTGCAGCAGTTTCTCTGGCAACCGAAACAAAAAGAATTATGAATACTATTATGTTTATTTTATTATATATATTTTTTTTTTAATTTTCTCTATTTAAAAGAATATTTTCTATCATCTTTACGGTGTTTCTGTATGAAATCTATGTATTAAAAAGCATATTTATGGTAAGTTTTATATTAAATTGATAAATAATAATGTTTTCTTACCATGTAATATATAAAATATCTCTCTGTATTCATTTTTGATCGGAATTATTTATTTTATTATCGTGAAGGACCCATATATATTTTATATATATATATATAAAATAAGTGACCCTTCTCTATTTCATTGTAGTGCCAGATGATCTTATTTATAAAGCTAACCAAAAATATTTATTATCAAGTAAAATTTTCGATTCAGAATAATTTTTAGTACTAAGTATGGATTTATAATTAATTATTAGGTTCTTATAATCTCAATTTTTCACTTTTTTTTGTGTTACCAACCCATTCATAACCATTCATAAATCTAAATGAATAGAAAAAAAAAAAAACAGCATACGATAACAGCGAACACTTAACTAAACAAGAATATAATAAAAATCTGACAATAATATTTTTTTTTAAAAAAAAAGAAGAAATGACACGTAATCACATCAAAAAAAAATTAATAAATAAATAAAAAATTATCTATTTGTAGAAAAAGTGTCTAATTCATATAAACCTAACTAGAATATATAATATTTATTTTAATAATGTTAGCGAGTCTATAAAAAAAAAATAACTTATAACTGAAAAATAATATATAAACATTATGTACTAATTTTCTATTTAATGTTATACTTTTTATTTATATTTCATTAATTAATTGGTGTTTAATAATCATTCCTTTAAAAAAAAAAAAAAAATATAATTATTTAAAATGGATAATACGTCTTCTTTTATCTTAATATTTATAGATTTTTAAATGTCAATAAATATATAATGTATATCAATATTTTAAATTAAAATTATTTTTAACATTTTCTCCAAATGTAATAACTGTTTTTTGCATTCATAAGAAAACAAAAGATTTCCATTTAAATTTAAAAATCATCAGTCTTATTTTATATATTTATTATTATTATTATTTTTTTTTTAATATTTTTTTGCAGGATCTGAACTTTCCTAATGTACTTAACATGCTTTTGTTGAGCAAACTTTTTTCTACTGTTATTTTTTTTTTGCTAGCATTTAAAAAATTTTGTTGTGATATTTCATAGAAATATGTTGTTAATTTCTTTATATATTTAGATATTTTTAATTTATTCTATTGAAACTTATTTAAAAAAAAAAATGATATACAAATATATGAATTTGTTTGAATACAAAAAAAAATATCTGTTATAATTAATTGCTATTGGAAATTAAGATTTTTTATTATTCCCTTTTAATTTAAACAAAAAAATAAAAGGCTTTTCTGTTTTTATTGTTTTAATTATTTATTATTCCATTATTTTAATGAGTAGAATGAGAATTCAAAATAAATAACCCAGTAAAATAAATTTTTAAAACATAGTTGTTTACCGTATTAATTTGTGTTTCATAAGATTCTAAAAAACTTGAGACAAAAGTAGTTACATTTATTTTCTAGCAGTTTTGATGGGACTAAGTTGCTTTTCTCAAAAAACTGTATTAGCTTTTATTTTCAAAAACATCTCCTCCGAAAATGCAACCATCATTCTCCCTCCTTCCAGAGCCCGCTCTAGGGGCGCCATTTTGGCTGTAAGTTTGGGAAAAATATTTTTGTGTTAAATACGTTGAATACTATCTATACATACAAATTCTTGATCACTTTTATTTGGCACATTTTTCTGAAGGAACAATAGCAATATGCTTTTCCCTAAATACCACTAAAATAACTGATGGCTGATGAAATCCCGAAAATAAAACTTTTGAGACAAACAAATAATGCGAAAAATAAGATTCAAATAAAGGTTGTACAAGAAAAAAAATTATGTTCCTAAACAAAATGATGCTCTGCATTTTCCCTTATAGTCTCGATTTGACATCCCTAAATTTATTTAGTCTACTGCCGCGATTTAGGAAAAAGAAATCTGGTATAAAACAATCACCCTTCATTCCTTTATTGTATAATTCACTTTGCAAATAAACTGTTAGTGGACATGTATTACAGATAAATAAAGAAGGTGAGGATTATACTATTTACCTAAATAAGATTGCATTGTATGATAGCAAGCTCTCTTATCAATCCAGTAGCAATGCTTGTGAAGGCAATTTGCAGGACAATTTAAGTCTCGGGAAAGAACACCCTTCACAATTATTTGGAAGAATATTTTAAATCGGTATTAAATATACTAAATACATGTAACTCAATAAGAGAGAAAATAACTTAATTAATTTTAGAGTCACAATTAGCCTCCTTTAACAAATAATTGAATAATTAATATAAGACATAAAAAAAGATAGAGCTAAGGAACAAATATAAAATTTTTCTTGTTTCTAACTGCTTTAAGAATGTAATTGTTGTAGATGAAATTTATACTAAAAAATTAGGACTGTATTCTTATAAAACAAACAAAAAATTCAAATTTTACATTTCAGTTGAAATAAAAATAGTTAAAAACGAATAAAATTAACGTTTCTGAATTCACCGCCAGGTTCCAGCACTTACTAAATCTAGAATTTGTAGTAGTTCAAATAATTGCCGCTAGAAAGCATAAGCTTCTAGATATACTGAATTGTAGTTCCAAAATTTGCCACCCGATCACAGCGCCATCCTGTGATGTAAACATTTTTTCAATTGTTTAAAATGCGTCTTTGTGGAAGGGACGGGAAGTGGTTAGCGTAATGGACTCCCAAAAAAATCTTTGGAAGTAGTGACACCTAGTGACAAACTATATAACCATAAATAAAATTGATTTCTCAGTAGGTGTTGGTATCTGGTGGCCATGTTTATAACTACAAATATACTAATTTTAATTATTTACTTTATTAATTAGAAAACAAAAAAAATCTGATGTGGAACACTCACACAACTTTCTCTTACTCAAGTTTTCAAAATTTTGATCGACAAACTTTATAGTTAGCATACAAATTTTAAATTAATATAAATTTAAAATAAATTAATACAAATTAAATAAATTTAATAAAATTCGTGGGTGTTTTTATGGGGAAAATCACAAAAACTGAAAAAATTACTTTGATGTACATTATAATTGAAAAAAAAAGCGTACACTTCATTCTTAAACTGGAAATAAATGAATATATTAATTATATTAATATATATTAATAAAATTCAAATATTTATTTATCTTTTTTCCACCTTATATTTCTTTCGCTAGCTACTAAGATAATTCTTGGCATATTATTTGCCAAGATATTTTTCTGGAATAATGCTTGATATGATATTTTTCCCTCCTTTCTTTTTCATGAGAGGGTTCAGAACTCTTTTAGGATCAAATAAATGAGCTATTCCATTATAAAAAATCTAGGCTAAGTTGGAGGGTGAACGCAGAGGGTAGCCTTCGGGCTATTTGGGAACCTAGCACTCCCACGTACCTCAGCTACAATTACAGACTAACAAGTGCAATGGTTTTCCCATTAGGAGTGTGAGTTGGTGGAGACTTTTCTGCCCTCTGTTTGGGTCGCCATAATTTATGTGCGGCCTAAATCTCTTGCAGCGAATTCTTTTGCTGCGGAGCCTCCGTGGGAATTCATATTGCATCACTTACACCTAAACGCCTTAACATTATACACTTACATAGTTACAGTCTGACACGCCAGTGGCACGTGCTGGTGCCACCCACATGTTTGCCGTGTGTGGATACCTGTGTCGTGGGGGAGGGAAGTCCTGGTGGTTGAGGATGCAGGTTCTCGCTGGAGGCAAGTTTCCTCGGCGTGCCTTGCAGTCCAACACACCACTTTGGTTCCTGACTCCACTAAACAATCGGCTAGCGTAAAGAACGCATGGGTGAGCTCCCGGGTATTGTGGACCATGGCTCACAATCCCTGGGCGCTATATCTCTAGGGTAGCTCTGGCGCTTCTTCAAAGCGTCCCAAATTGTGAGGCTTTGTGGAGGGTGGAGAGCTCTGGAGATGAATTTTTAATTTTATTTATTATATGTTTTTAATTTTAAATTCGTCAGCCGGGGGCCCCTTAGAGGAGGGGGCCACCGGTGGTGGGGGTAATTCCTCTGTACATCCAGAGCCGGGTGACCAGGGCCTGGATGCACTAATGGGTGGGAATCTGGAAAAATATCCAGAGGCAGGGAAGGCTTGCTCTGGAGGAGAACGTGACAGGAGGAGCCGCGGAGGACTTGTCCTCCTGCGGCGATTTCTGAAACGTGGTCAAAGGAAAAAGGAAAGATATGTAAGGCAGGTATTTTTATTTTTATTTATTTATTTATATTTATTTGTTTGTTTATTTATTTATTTATATTTATCTATTTGTCTATTTATTTATTTAAATTTATTTATTTTATTATTATTTGTTTATTTATTTATTTTATTATTATTCATTTATTTTGTTCCTGCCTGCTATCAAGTTTGTCAGAAGTTCCATTTCTTACATTAGTTGACTTATTACTATGATTGACAGGGTAGAAATGGTTCAGGTTAACTTGCAGCATAGCAAAGATGCAACAGCTAACTTATGCCGTTGTATTGCTAAGTTGCATACATATTTTATTTTAATACAAGAACCTTATGCCTTTAAAGGTTTGGTTCGAGGATTGAGTGTGGTTGATGGCAGACTGTTCGTGGCGGATGGCGGGGACATTCCTAGGGCATGTATTCTTGCCAGTCGGAGTGTCGACGCTGTCCTGCTTCGACAGTTGTGCTCTCGGGACTTGGTGGCGGTGAGGGTTGGACTGGGGGTTGGTGGGCGTCGTCGCGACGTAGTTGTGGCTTCGGCTTACTTCCCCTATGATAGCCCCTCTCCTCCTCCTCAGGAGTTCATGGGTTTGGTTCGGTATTCGGAGACCAATGACATGCCTATTATAATAGGATGTGACGCGAATGCACATCATGTTGTCTGGGGCAGCAGCGACACCAATGGTAGGGGTCGCGCTCTCATGGATTTCCTGGTGGGCACGCGATTAGAGGTCCTGAATAGGGGTACTGAACCCACTTTTGTTACTAGGATTAGAAGACAGGTTATTGATATTTCCCTTGCTTCTAGGAATTTTAGTGGTCTGATTAAGGATTGGAGGGTGAGTCCTGAGGCTTCCATCTCCGATCACAGGATGATTAGGTTTAGTCTAGGGATTGATCCAATTACCCTGGCTAGTTATAGGAATCCCAGGAGGGCGGATTGGGGTTTATATTCTAGAATTATTGAAGATAAACTGACTATCCAATCAGAAGCCCTGATGGTATAGAGGAATTGGAAAGGGAGGCTGGTATTCTTCATGAACACATTAGATCCTCATTTGAGGAGTCCTGTCCTCCCAAGGTGGTTAAGGGTAGTAAGAACCCCTGGTGGTCCTCTTCGTTGGAAAAACTAAGGAGACAGGTAAGGGGCTCATACAGAAAGGCTGTCCTTGCTGATTCCTCGGAATCATGGGATAGTTATAACAGCATTAAAAGAGCATATAAATATGCTCTGAGGAGAGCCAAGAGAATTCCTGGAGATCCTTTTGTGAGGATATAAATTCGTTCCAGGAATCATCTAGAATGGTACGGATTCTTAGTAAGGATAGGGACAGTCAGTTAGGTACCTTACGATACCATGATGGTTCCTTTACAGGGGGGGAAGGGGAGACACTGCAGCTTTTGCTTGATACTCACTTCCCGGATAATATTGGTTTAAATGCTGCTTCGTCTTTGGTGGGTGGTAGGAGATGGGACCTTGAAGATGTATCCACCTTAGATGAGGTTGTCACACATGATAGAGTTAGTTGGGCAGTACAAAGTTTCTCACCTTTTAAGTCACCTGGACCGGACGGGATTTATCCTTGTCTGTTGCAAAAGGGTGGGGGACGTGCTGACGAAGGTATTGTTAACATTGTTTAAAGGATGTTTGATGTTTGGTTATGTACCAACATTATGGAGAGAAGTAAGGGTAGTCTTTATTCCCAAGCCGGGAAGAAATGACTACTCCGACCCCTAGGCATTTAGACCCATTAGTCTTATGTCTTTCCTCTTGAAAACTTTGGAAAGGTTGGTGGATAGGTATATTACTGATGGCCCATTAAGGGATCATCCACTCCATCCTAACCAACATGCTTATACTGTGGGTAAGTCGACAGAGACTGCATTACATTGTCTCGTCGGAAGGATAGAGTTTGCTCTGGAGATAATAGAATATGCCCTAGGGTGTTTCTTTGCTGTTGAGGGGGCATTTGACAGAGTATCGTTTGATGCTCTCGAAGATGCCTTGGTACGAAAAGGTATACATCCCGTCTTAATCAATTGGATAGGTGTCTATCTTAGGAGTAGGGTTATACAGGTTTCCCTTGGCGGGCGCACCATGATAGTACAAGTGAGGAGAGGTTGCCCTCAAGGGGGTTGTCTCTCACCTAAGTTGTGGTGCATCGTCATGGATGACCTTTTGGTTAGGATGAATTCATCGGGATTTTATGTGCAAGCATATGCCGATGATGGTGTTATTTTATTGTTAGGGCGCTGTTTGTCCACTATTTCGGACCTAATGCAAAGCGCCCTTAACATGGTGTATTGTTGGACACAGGATAAGGGTCTTTCTATTAATCCTATTAGGACCCAGGCAATTCTATTTACTCATAGAAGGAAGATAGTAGGTTTTACACCTCCTAGGTTGTTAGGTACTTCCATACAGGTTAGCAAATCAGTGAAGTTCCTTGGAGTAGTTCTCGACAGTAAATTGAACTGGTCGGAACATGTTAAGACACAACATCAAAAGGCGATAATCTCTTTTTGGCAATGTCGAAGAGTTGTAGGTAAGAACTGGGGAATCACTCCCAAGATGATGTTCTGGATTTATTGTATGGTCATTAAACCTAGATTGGTATATGCGGCTTTGGTGTGGTGGCGTCGCATTGAAACACGATCTGCTAGGCAGCTGTTGGAAGAAGTCCAACGCTTGGCGGTGACTGGAGCGTTTCGGACGACACCGACCGCATCTATGGAGACTTTGTTAGGGAGTCCACCTCTTTTTGTGGAGGTGAAAAACCAGGCAATGAAAGCCTGTTATAGAATTAAACAGGCAGGTTTTTGGCAGGGTAAGCGATATGGTCATTCTACCATTTATCGTGAGATGCTTTTAAGGATTTCCATTACAGGTTTCCCTTCTGGTAGGAATTTGAAGACTTTTGTCTTTGGTCATACCTACAGGGTAAGGTTGCCTTCTAGGGAAGATTGGTTAACCCTGGGTCCGTCTGGGGTGATTCCTGAGAATTATCTCCGATGCTACACGGACGGTTCCAGGATGGATGGTAGGTCTGGGCTGCCGTCTATTTTGAGACGGGAGACCATTTAGTGCTGCCTCTTGGTGAGTTGGCCACCGTTTTCCAGGCTGAGGTTTATGCAATTCTTTGTTGTATTTTGGATGAGAGGGTGCGTAACACTAATTAAAAAGGTGTTTGTATCTGCTAGGACAGCCAGGCTGCGTTGAAGGCGCTTAATTCATGTGTCTTCACTTCCAGATTGGTGTTGGAATGTTCTAGAAGACTGGAAGATCTTTCTTCATTAAAGGATGTGCTTCTGGTCTGGGTTCCAGGTCATATGGGAATTTTTGGGAATGAGGAGGTGGATAGGTTTGCCAAATTAGGTGCCTCTCTCCCTTTCACTGGTCCAGAGCCTGCTGTTGGTGTGTCTTCTGACACATGTTTGTCGGGCTTTCAGACGTGGATGACCTCACAGCACTCATCCTTATGGATGAGTGCAGTGGGTTGTCGGCAGTCTAAAATGCTCATTGGGGGCCCGGAGGGAGCTTTGAGTAGTGGGGTCCGATGTCTTTCACGGACCTCCCTCAGGTATCTGGTTGGATTCCTCACTGGGCATTGTGGTTTAAGGAGACATCTCTATATAATGGGACTTGTGCCTGACCATTTTTGTAGAGTTTGTGAAACTGAGGAGGAAACACCCATACATTTGATGACGAATTGTTTGGGTTGTGAGGAGATTAGGTTTTAGGACCTTTGGCCGGAATAGGATGTCGGTAGAGGATCTTAAGCTGTGTCCTTTTAAGGTTTTGGTCCGATTTGTTCGGTCTGTTGTGAAACTTAGATGGTTAAAACCTGGGCCTGGATTTTCATTCTAGTCCCAGTGGTAGGTATTCTTTAGGGGCAGCTATATGGGCCCGAGGGGGCTTTGGATAGCGTAGGGTTTACTCCCCTCCCCTTTTGGGAATAATAATAATAATTCTTATAATATTGGTACTGGCTGACAGACTCTTGTGCAAAATTAGCTTTACGGCACGTTTTTAGAAAATAAGTGGCAGATTTTTTGGCAGTGTAACATGTGTTGTAAACCAGGGTTTATGGTTAAACTTATGTAAATTTACAATTTTCTTTTTCAACATACCACACCTGTTCATACACCATACCATTGCGTTCTGAAAATTAGAGTATAGTTTTTCAACATCTTCTTTATAATAATAAATATCATTACAATTCTTTAAACATTCAGAAAATTTAACTAAATGATACGGATCTCTGAGGATGCTATAAGATTCTTGTTTAAAATAGGGAATGTTTTCAGATACATTATTAAATAAATTGAGTTCAAGCTTAAGATGGCATGCTAAATGATCTGATAAGTTAGTAATATTAACTACTTTTAAATCATTGAAGTTATGGTTTAAGAACCCGGAAGTTACTTGTTAAAAAGAGATTTATTTCAAATTACAATAATGTATGTAGTACAATACTTTAAGGTAATGATTAACACTGAGTAATACTATATAAACTTTGAACTGTACTAGTCGGTGGTGAGCTTGGAACTGCCTGCCTGCTGGCCGGTGGGAGTATTTATATGTTGTCAGCTCCTGCTGACGTAGTAGTGGTAATTTTCCTATAGGTAGTGTCATAACTCCTCCCTCCTCAAGTTTGGAGCTCCTGCGACAATTGGCATGGAAGTCCAGGGTAGATATGTCGAGGTCTGGGTTGTAGTTGGTCTCCTTCTGTTGCGCCCGGATTCGTCTTCTTTCTACAGACATAGTAAAATACAAAGGGGGCAACAGTAGTAGAAGTATAGGAATGATAATAAGATAGTAGAGATGTGCCGAGTCCCTGGGTGTTTCTTCTAGTACTTCCAGTGGTTCCATCTTTAGGTTGATTTTGTGCAGATTTTCAAAAGATATATTTATGTTGGTGTGAGTGAGCACTTGTGCAGTGGTTAATATGCTTTTGGAATCTTTATATATGGGTATGGCTTTGCTGTCTAGTAGAGTTTCGTCTTTGTTTAATTTTATGAGGCTAGTGTTGGTCAAGAATATAGTGTCATTATGGTTGTCCTTTTTTATTACGATCCTATTGGTCCTGAAGATTAAAAAGTGGTCCACAAAAGGGATGTATTTGATAAATGGTGCACTTGATGTGTATACAGTCTTGCATGCTACGGGGTTGATGTTGGTGATGATTTGGTGAATACAATCGTTTTGGATGCTGGTTTTGTTGTGGCAGTACATAGCGCTGTTGATTTCTTCACAGGTGGCTGTAAATAACTCATCTTGGATTTTTAGGATCAAAGGTGGATGGACATGAATTGTCAGGAGGTGGTTGTCTTTCTCTATAGGATAGGATAAGAGGAAGTACGTCTCAAAGGAAGAGGCTTTTAGGGGAACGCTAATAAAGTAGTAGATGTTCCAATTTTTTATTGAGCAGTGTACCTTGCTCAATTGCCAAAGTGCTTCTATGTCAGGGGTTATGAAGGTTACATTGTGAGATCTTTGTAGTGACTCAAGATCTTTGAGAAGAAAGATGCTAGAATGGATAGTGTTTAATCTACAGAATTCTAGAGAGTTTTCCATGTCGTCAATTTTGTTTGCGATAAGGACCAGGTTAAAGAGGATAGAATTAAATTGCTGATTTAGCTCAATCTGGCTAACTATAGGGTTGGAGAAGAAGGTTGTCATTTTGTCATTGTTGGTTCGTATAATCTGTATATCGTGATTGAATTCTTCTATTACCCGCTTGTTTATTGCCATTTGGTTTTTGAGGTTATTTTGGAGGTGAAAACTGTTTCGTTCAATAGTGTTGATGACTTTGTCGTATCGTTCCTTGTCGTCACTGTCCATGTTTCCGGTTAACCAGGAAATGGCTTTACCTAGGCCATTAATGAGTCCGCGTTTCGTTCTGGATTTGTTAAGGGTTAAATGGTCTAATTTATTACGGAGATAGTAGTAATATTTAAAGAATGATTTTATCTGGTTCGTCTTGTTGAGTTGGTACGTGGTGCTGATAACAGTAAAAGTCTTATCTAACTCTATGTCAATTAATTGCACGTCAGCGATATGTATAAACGTATAGTATCTGTCTATGACGTAAGCTGGGCGGAAGGCAATAGGCAACATTCCAGATCCGTGCGTCAGTTCTGTTATATCTAGGGTGGTGGTTAAATTACTCATTGCTATCAGTTGCAATATGTGCAGAATTGCTAGGTTCCCCATTGTCAGCGATTGTGATATGTGCGTCATTGCTTGCACCTGCGTCTGTAACAGAGATAGTTTGCTGTGTGAATTTTCTTGGTCTTTTTAATAGATTAGGATGCACTTTAAAAGATTTCCTTTGAGTGGTTACTAATTTAGTTTTTTGAGAATAGTTTCCTCTTTTAAATTTTGGCTTGGCTTTGCCATATTGTTTGTCACGTGTGTAAATTTCGCCTTCCGGAATTTCTATATTTTCTCTGGTCTGGTTTAGTCTATTAGTCCGTGTTTCTTTTTCTTTTTCGATAATTTCTTTAATAGCGCGGGCTACCAATTCCCTGTCTTCGTGATATTCTTTGACCTTTTGCTCTAAAATCAGGTCCTGCGCGTACGTGGTCGTTTGCAGTCCAAAGGTTATGTCATTGGGTGTCATTTTTAAGTTGGAAACTATGGCGTTATTGTAGGCTATTAGTCCTAGTCTTAGAATTTTATTGAGGGTGTAGTCTTTTCCGTGTTTGATTATGTTCATGATTTCAATTAGTGTTGAATGGGCTCGGTTTATTAGTCCGTTGGAGTCTGAATGGTTTGGGGTAGTAAAGTGGGTGTCTATGTTATTGTATTTTAGGAAGTTTTCCACTAGTCCGTTCTTAAATTCTGTTCCGTTGTCAAATTGAATTGTCTTAGGGCAAGGGAATAGACTTAGATAGTGTTCTAAAGAAGTGACGATTTCGTTGGCAGAGGAGGTTCTAATTAGATAACCGTATAGTTTTTTGGAAAAACAGTCGATGAGTGTAAAGATTTGCTTCCCGTTGTAGTGTAGTATGTCTCCTTGTAGTCTCTCAAAAGGTTTGGAAGGAGTAGGGGTAATTTCATAAATTTGTCTAATTGGTCTGCGGTCGTATTCAACTTCCTTACAAAGGGAACAGTTGTTAATTACTTTTGTTATATGTTCTAGCATTTTTGGCCAGTAGTAACGTTTAGTTAGGGTTCTGTACACTTCATGTATACCACGGTGTGCGGTTTTGCCAACGTGATAGTTTTGAATAGTTTCTTCTTGTTCAGAGGAGTCTGTTATGTCTAGTCTTTTGGTGTAGTAGCGTTTAAGTTTGACTGTTGGAAATTTGTCTTTTATTATGTTGGACAGGTGAACAAGATTTGGTCATATATCTGTTCGTCAATGGAGCACAGGACGCCGTACGTATGGTTCGGTTGTAAGTACTCTAGGCAGTATTCGTCTATGTCGTTAGAGTATGGGTACCTGGTGTACCAGTTGTACCGTGTTTTGTTAAACGGTCTGTCGATTGGAATTTTCGTCTCGGGGTTGCCTCGGGTTAGAACAATTTGGAATTTTTCCACGTTAATGCAGCGTGTTTTGTCGTCAATTATTTTAACTTGGCTGTTAGAGGATTCTTGGGAGTGTTGCGTTTGTAGGCTTTCATTGTCGTCTTCGGCGGTAATGTTTAGGGCTCTGGCTAGGTCTTCTAGGATGTCGTCGCTATTATCAGGTGAAGGGGCCGAGAGGAATTCGTCCAGGACTTCGTCTGGATTTGGACTTGGGGACGAGGTCTCTAGGGCATTTAGGTCTTTTTCTTCTGGCGGATTTCGTGATAGTGCGTCTGCTACTACGTTAGTCTTTCCCTGTACGTACTTGACGTCAAAGTCAAAGTCAGCTAATTGTAATTTCCATCTGATTAGTTTGGCATTGGGCTCTTTTAAATTGTGTAACCATTGTAATGGTCTGTGGTCTGCTGTATTGTAAATTTGCGTCCGTAAATGTATGGTCTAAAGTGTTTGCAGGCCCAAACTATGGCCAGTAGTTCTTTTTCTATAGTGGAATAGTTTTCTTCCTGTCTATTTAGTGTACGAGAGGCAAAGGAAATAGGAAGGTCTTTTCCGTCGATGTTCTGGGATAGGACTGCTCCGACAGCGTAATTGGAAGCGCCTGTTGTGAGGATAAAAGGCTTTTCAAAGTCAGGTAATTGTAGGATAGGACTGTTCTGTAGAAGGGATTTAAGGGTTTCAAAAGCTTTTTTGTAGTCGTCGTCAATCACTATAGTTCTGTTTTTTCTGAGTGCGAGAGTCAGTGGTCTAGCTATTTTAGCGTAATTTTTAATCATTTTCCGATAATAGCCAGTAAGTCCAAGGAACTGTTTGATTTGTTTTTCCGTTTCAGGGAGAGGAAAGTTCGCAATTGCTTCTAGTTTGGCCGGGTTTGGTTGTATGCCTCTGTCCGAGATAATATGTCCTAAAAAGAGTAGTTCTCTATTACAGAATTCCGTTTTGTCCAATTGTATCTTTAGGTTGTGTTGTTTTAGTCTCTCGAAAACCGTCTTGAGGTGTTTTATGTGCTCGTCTAGGTTGTCTGAGAAAATTATAATGTCGTCCATGTATGCTAGTACGTTAGGGATCCTCGAAAAGAGGGAATTCATTGCTCTTTGGAAAGTGGGGGGAGCGTTCTTAAGACCGAAGGGCATGCGTAAGAATTCGTAGTGTCCGTTTTCCGTGGAGAATGCTGTCTTGGGAACTGATTCGGGGTCCATCTCGATTTGATGGAACCCTGAAGCTAAGTTGATCGCGGAGAAGTAAGTCGCGCGTCCTATTTTACCGAATAAGTCTTCGATGTTAGGAAGGGGGAATTTGTCTTCGACTGTCTTGCTGTTAAGTTTCCGGTAGTCTATAACCATTCTTATTTTCTTTTTTCCTGAGGCGTCTGGTTTCTTTGGTACTACCCAAATTGGGCTGTTGTAGGGGGAGTTTGAGTGCTGTATTATTTTGTTTTCTAATAGTTTGTCAATTTCAATTTGTACGTCTTTCCGATAAATTTCCGGGTATCTATAGTTTCGGGTGTATACTGGGTTTTCGTCGGTGGTTCTTATTTTATGTTTTAAGAGATTAGTAGAACTTAGGCGATCATTTTCTCTTTTTATTATTTGGGGATATTCTTGAAGTAATTTAGTTATTTTTCCTTTTCTTCTTGATTCATGTGATTAGTTCTAATTAAAGTAGGGCTTTCCTTTTTTATTTCATTTACGACAGGATCACCGGACATTTCGGGACAGTTGGTCATTACTATGTCGGGGATGTCTGTACAAATTTCTTGCGGTTCGTCAACATCCATTGGTTCGGGGCAAATGGCCATTACTTCTTTGGATTCGACTTCGCACACAATTTTATTATTATTAATGCTATATAATCCTTCTTTTACCGTACATTTATCATTAATTTTTATATCTTCACTGATTAGACCGTATTTTAATTCTTTATTTTTTACAGGAAATTCAATAAAGTTGACACCTTGCTTTAGGGTGATTATATTTGGATCGTTGTCCGGGGGGTTAAGGGTGAATTTTAGGGGAATGGTGCCTTGAGGATAGGAAAGGATGTTATTATTTAAATCTATGCTCATACCGAGCTCTTGCATTGTTTTATGTCCTAGTAAAATATCGTATTTATCTGAAAATGGGAATAGGTGAAATTTGGTTTGGAGGTTTACATTGAAGGTTTCTAGGATATTAAATTTACATGATGTTTCTCCGTGTTTCTTTCCTGCGGGAGTTGAGATTATGAATGGATCTTTTAATAATAGGACGTTAGCAGGTACCACGTTTGGGTTAATATAATTTTCTGATGAACCGGTGTCTACTAACCATTTTAAGCCGGATTTATCTACAAAGTGAGGTAATGATTTGTTTACAAGGTTTAGGTTGAATTCGGGGGGTCTTCTTGGCTCCCGTGGCCAACGTCTAAAAAATGATCAAACTTTTCCGTTATTTTGTCTAGTGAGTTCTCTAAGCGGGAAAGTCTGTTTTTATAAGCCTTGTCTGGTTCCGAGTACTTTTCAGGTTGATCGTCATTTTGGCAGTGAGTTAGTTCGTGAGGAGAGATGTAATCTTTGAACCTGGGTCTGACTGCAGTACGCATAGACACCGTGTTTTGAGAGAAATAACCAGGAGGTAGTCTGGGTCGATTAAAGGGGTGATCCGGATTGTTTGGATTATTAGGATTGTTGGATTGTCCAAAATTTGATCGTTGAGGTTGTTGCAGTTGTGGCTGCGGTCTTTGTCGGTAAAGAGAAGTTTGAGGTGTCTGTTCTATAGGCCTGGGATTATATTAAATTGGTTGGTACTGGTAGTTAGGGGCTTGAGCCATGGGGACGCGTGGTGCGAAGTGTTGTGGATTCGGTCTGTAAGAGTATTGCGGGTTCGGTCTATAAGGCTGTTGGAGTTGGTTATAAGGGTTTGGTTTCCGAAAGGGTTGGTTGGGTCTTCTAGGACCGTGAGAGGAGTTTAGGTTGGCTATAATAAACGAGCATTTGTTGTAGATTACGTTTCTTACTTCGTCTAGAGTGCTGGGATCAAAGATCATAATGTGGTTGCTTAATGTCGGGGGCAGGCATTTATATATGTGGAAGATTATTTCCTTGTCGACCCGCGTTATCAGTTGTTTCAGGGCGTCCGCTGTGAGTCCGTCAAGTTTGAGTCTAATATAAACTAAATTGCGTAACTCCTGTATCCTATTGACGAAGTCAATGGGAGAGTCTAGCATGCATTTTGGTTTGTAGAATCTCATCTTTGAGTATCTCGTAAGATCTCGAGTCAGCGAAACTCTCTTTTAAATATTTCAATAAAATTAACAAATGGTCTACGTTATGCGAGAGGAGTATGTTTCTAGCGGGCCCTAGCAATCTACTTTTAACTTTTATAAAAAGAATATTGTGGTTATAATCTCTTTCGATTATATTTTCTGCACAAACTGTGGCGAATGCACTTTCGACAATCTCGCAGAAGAACGCTAGCTCGGAAGGGTTTCCGTCAAAGTAGGGGATGTGGTCATAGTCTTCTTTGGAGATTTTGTAATTTATTTGGGCCATTTCAGGGATGGTCTCTTTGGGAATGACTAATTTAGAAGGTTTAAGGACAGATGAGCTACTTACAGTTTTTAAACGTTGTTGTTGACTCGCAGCTTGCTTTTCTTTTATCGTCTGAGGATGGTCCTGGTTCTTGTGGGTCGAGTACTGCGAACAAGCCACTGATGTGGGAGCTTCAAGTCTTCTTTGATGTGGTGAGACAATTGGTCGCACGTGAGACAAGTGGTCGCACTATTTGACTTATAAGCTTTCGCAGTCCCTGTTCGGGCGCCAGTTATGGTTTAAGAACCCGGAAGTTACTTTTTAAAAAGAGATTTATTTCGAATTACAATAATATAAGTAGTACAATACTTTAAGGTAATGATTAACACTGAGTAATACTATAGAAACTTTGAACTAACTGTACTAGTCGGTGGTGAGCTTGGAACTGCCTGCCTGCTGGCCGATGGGAGTATTTATATGTTGTCAGCTCCTGCTGACGTAGTAGTGGTAATTTTCCTATAGGTAGTGTCATAACTTTGATTAATGAGATAGTTTCAAATGACGCCCACACCATATCAATTACGCTACAGCCACGATCACCAACAAAAGTGAAATTAGCGGGTCTATCACTAGGTGTTCGACCATTCAAAAGAAATAAACCAAATTGTTGGAAAGTTTCTACCAATTCAAAACCACGATTATTTATTACTTGGTCGCAGGAGACCCTGCACCCTGTAAGTTTGGTATCATAAAAAATTTCATCATCGAGATCATTTAGCTCCCCCAACCTTGAATTAAACTCCCCTGCAAATAATAAATTACAATTTCCAAACAACGATCTAATTTCATGTAAGTCCTCTTTTATAAAGTCAATTGTATAGATATAATCATTTTCACTACCTGGTCGCCAGTAAATAGCATACAATACCAAGAGACTTTCATTACATTTCATACTCAGAGAGAGGACCCAGTCTCTACGATGAATGATTTTTGAATTCACATACAGCGCCTTCTTCATAAAAACCACAATCCCACCGCTAGCACGACCTCTTGATTTCTCTTTTTTAGCAGGAACACAGAATAATTCGTAGTCTGTCAGGCAATAAGGCAATGTGATATCTTCTGAGTAAATCCAAGTTTCATAAACTGCGATAAGATCAAACTTGAGTATTTTTTGTATTTCGTCTCGAGACAAATTCAGTAGTGTTGAGAATCCATTAATATTCCAGAAGCAGAATTCAACATATTGGCTATTAGTTTGAGTTAGTTTAATATTTGGTTGCAAGTAATGTCTATCGCTGTAAATATTGTGACCTCCACTATTGTTACTAGTAACGCTAGAGTGTGTTTTGTTTTTCTTTATACAAACTGAAAGTTGTTTTCGATTTACATCAGCGAAACTTTGACTGAGCCTAAGTGGGGGTTTACAGTTGACAATTATTTTTTGTTTTGTCTCACTAAAAAATTTTCAAGAGAACCAAGTTGATTTGAGGTTTTTAATTTCCTTTTCTTTTTTCTTGTAGTTTGTGCATTTTTGGAGGGATCTGCACCCATTTCACTGTAATCACTATCTTCCTGAGACAAATACTCCACTCAAGTCCATATCTTTCCACCTCAGCTACAGAGTGAACAGCTATTACAGGAGAATCACTACTTTTTCTAATAAAAATTCTTCCGTTTCTACTCCAAACGAACTTACAAACTCCTTTAATTTTTAATTTTCTAGCTTCTCTAAATATAATTTGATTAACCGGAGAAAGATATTCATTGACAAAAATCATCTGTTTTTGATAGCGACTATCTAATTCATCAGCTGTGATATTTTTATTGAAAGTTTTCTTAGCTTGCAGAAATTTAACTTTATCTGAGTTTCTAACGAGTTTTACTACAATTATAGGTGGATAAAGATTGTTAGCTAGAGATTCTATCTATAAATGATTCCGGTATCACAATTCCAATGATCTGGCACATTTTAGAGAAAATAGCATATAGATCTTCATGAGCTTCAGCAGGAACATTGCATATCTTCAAACAATTACTGAATTTGTCTTGTTTATTCAAGTTAATATCAGTTCTTAATGAATCAATCATTTTCTTTAATTTTTTATTTTCTGTTTTACCATATCAATCTCTAATCTCATTTTTTCAAGATTTTCCTTTAGATACTGAGAAGCTTTCTGCATAACTTTCTTACACTCATTTATTCCCTCTTTAGTTGCACTACGATTTAGTTTGATTTCCTCTTTTAACTCACTGGGAGTTTGCTGCAATTTAGTCAATAACAAGTCTGTTACATTTTCGATAGTGTTCAGAGATTGACTCCCACCGCTTCCTCTTATACCAGTGGTCTCTCTCACCACCTCACTATCAACTATCTTCTTGTTCATATCGTAGAAGTTTAGTAATCGATTTAATAAAATGATTGGTTATTTCTCCGTAAATTATGTATTCTCAGTTTTTTTTTGTTTTTTTTTTTTATATATGAAAAATAAAAGTGAAAATAAACGGTTACACCACAAATGCTGTCAAAATAAATACAAAAATATAAAAACATGCCCACAGTGTACGGGTCACAACCCCCACTCACTGTTATATTGTGTGAGTAGGTATAAGTGACCTTGAGGCTATATAAGATAAAAGTTTTTTATTATTGAGAGTTGACGTTCAAGAGTCCCTTTAAATGGGTTTTAAAATATGACGTACTGTGACGTGACGGCTGACGTAATATGCGTGACGATCCTTATCCCACTTTACCAGTTGTACATAATAAGCCGTATACGAACAAACCTGAACATGTATCCAATTCTGGCTTCTTATTAAAAATATTTCTTTTAATTGCACAAAATTGGCTCGACAGATTTTTGTAAAATTTCACACACCTCTCACAGATACTTCGAACTACGTATCAGCATATTTTCGACACTAAAAGATACTTAAAACCATATAAACTTGATAATTTTCAGAGAGCCGATTTCACATAGTATTCACTCTATTAAGGTTATATCCCCAGTCACTTACTATAAATTATTTCAATATTAACTGACAAATTTTCTTAAATTTCAAAATTTTATTAAAACGGTTATTTCATTTGGATCTATATATATATAGATATATATTGTATATAAATGATGATTCTTTTACAGCTGTGTGGTTGGTGTGTTTTGGGGACATCAGACGGAAGAAACGTAGGTAGAGATAAAAGTTAGACTTACTGAACACTGAGTTATATTACATAAGAATGAACTGCAAGGACTTAACACTGTATAATTAGAGAAGAGTATAGTAGCGTGAACAGAGAGAGTGACAGATTGACTGCCAGAATGATGTGTTTGATGTCTGTTAGTGAAGAGATGTTGAATGAGACTTCAATGAGAGAGAGTTGGTCTTTTTTATGCGAAACTCAACTTCCCCCAACTCTCCTTAACTAACTCCACTTTTGCAATATCGTCAGATGTGGTCCTTAGATTGATCTCTCTGAGCTTCGAGTGGAACTTGTGGTAAAGAAGACATTGTTGTGGGCGGTGCCTTATGTTGCTTTTAAGTTGCGCCTAAAATAGTTACGGCAATGTGATCTGGAAATATGTCACGGTGAGCAGGATTACGTTTGTGCGTTGAATTTGTTCAAAAAGTTTAGTTAACTTTCATTACAGGCGTAAGGCCAAAAAAAAAAAAAAAAATTTACCTCTTTAACCTGGGCAGTAGAACTTTTAAGAGTCAATATAAACGTGTTGACCCGGAAAGTGTAGGCTTAGGAAAATATGGGCCAAATGGTTCTGGTTGATAGTGGTCTTTGCAGTTTTTTGCTTGGAGATCGCTCCAAGATGTAATAGTGATGTAATCGTACATTTACATGTAATACAATACTAATTACATGTAATACAATACTAATTACATGTAATACAATACTAATTACATGTAATACAATACTAATTACATGTAATACAATACTAATTACATGTAATACAATACTAATTACATGTAATACAATACTAAGTTTAAAGAATCGATAAAACCAGGAAAACTGTTTTTTTAATTGATTATGTTCAAATTTATATATAATTGTTCTCTGCATGGTATGGGTGCAGTATGGGATTTTAAAATATCCCTTTGGAGCACTCCTGAATTCTCCGAAAGCGCTGGGTTCTTTTTCGTAAATATCCCTGATAAGTGTGGAAATAAAGAAATAACTGTTCAGTAAGGTTGCATTTACGGTTAAAAGATTTTGAGCGAACCCTGATTGTTCTGCCATGAAAACTAAATGTCATATCACTTTTATGCTTCTTGAGAATTTTTGTTATTGGGATATTCATATTCATATACATTAGTTGGAGACGATTCGCTTCCTGTCCACAACATCTCACAACATTTATTTCCAAAATTTGACGTGATTGAAAAAATTTCCATGTAAGGCAGTAAGTGATAACTAGTGCATATATAGATATTTTACCCATGAGGGAACAACTTGAGATGAATTTTTATTTTTAAAATAGAATCAAATAAATTAGAAAATCTGAATAATCATAAATCTCACCAAATTTTTAATCTGGATGAATATTGAAAGCTATCTGAGGTTATTCTTTGCTAATCGAAAAGTTTGAACATTGTTTCAATTGAAGTAAATGAAACTATTAGTTGAATCAATGTTACAAACCAGAGCCAATAATCACGTATAAAGGTTTTTAGAAATAACGGCATTAAAACTAATTCTAATAATCCTGTATTAATTAGAAACAACTAATCCGGTAAAAGGCCAATACGTGTTTCATGGCGTAAAAAAGACTCCCCCCTCGTAAACCAAACATTGAAGTTCTTTCATATTACCCACAGCTGGGTTCCAAAATTAGGGCTCAGGTGTGTTTGCATAGGGATTATACGAATAGGGAAAATTTCTATGTTGCTACAGGGAAATAAAGTGGCTTGAAATGAATGAATGAAATGAGAATTCATCGCTAAAAGGTTGCAAAATATTTATTTTTACTTTTTCCTATATAAACGTGCAAACACTTGTTTGTACACAATGCTTTTGGAGGCAATCCTATTTAACTATTGGTAGTAAAATTACAGGAATGGTGGGAGGCGGTCGGTCTATGCCTTCAAGCTCTTTGTCAGGTATTCCAGTGTGGGTGTGTTCGGGACGGTTAGGTTTGTCGGAATCCAAGTAAACCACACCATATCCTCTTAGTGAAAACTATATAACCTACCAGCTCAGTTCCAGACCCACCAAATTATACTCTATTTCCCTTCCAAGTGGACCCTTCTTTTCCCCACTTCTCTGCCTGTCAAAACTTTCTGGCCGGTTATTTGGGACTTCTGCTCTCATCCCTATTTAAACAAGTTTCCTCTATTTATTTAAACAAAAGTACAACATAAACAATCATAAATAATTCAACTAATTTGTTCAAGTGTTGTTGAATATTAATAATATAAATTATCATTATATATTTTGATAAATATTGCTTTTTTAGTTTTGATATGTAATGGAATAAACAAACAATCCTTTGTTGAAAAAAAATGCCAGACCGAAAGCGTTGGAGACTGCATCGACACTCGTTTGCAACAGTGCTTATCACTCTCGCGATACGGACGCACAAAAACAAGTGTGATGGATGCAAGAAACTTGAAATAATATTAAATTTTAAATAAATCTAAATTATCAAAATATGTTGCAAAGGACCAGCCAGGTATAAAGTCCTGTTACTCGTACGGTTCAAGAACAATTATGGCATTGTACTGTACTACCCCTTCTTCTCACACGGGAAGGAATTGAAACAAAGAGAAGAGATATTTTAAGACAGACTCGTTCTAGCTACCAAAGTGAAAACATCAGAGCCAGTATCAAGTTTTAAGAATTATTCCAATTAATTTATAAGCATATTGTTGTTAACTTAATTTCTCTTAGAGAATATATCTTTTGAAAAACAGTGATGACTTCTTTATTATTACTAGACTTCATTCTCTTTTAAAATTACAAACTTATAAGCCCCTTTCACTAAAACGCTCGTGCTACACACTACCTCCACTACGTACTACAAATACAACTCCACACCATTACATTACATTGGTGCCAGCTGTTTGGGATATTTTCAACGAGAATCCACAATTTACAAGTACGTAAAAATTTCAATTTAATAATTAAACTAATTATCCATCAGATAATTTTATTAACTTTTAAATTAGTTTCTCAGCGGAAGTATCTAAATATTTCCCATAATTGAATTTTATTGAATTTCATTTTTGTAATTTGAAAAATTTTAGTTTTTGAAATTGTTGTATTTGCACCATCCCTTGTGAATTTGTATTTCCAAAATGTATAAAATTAACGGACAAAACATGAAAATCGACGCCGCTGTAGAATATTTGCTTGCTCAGCAACAATTAGCTAATCCTCCTCCCACCCCCATCAATCAATCAGCTAGTTCTTTAAGAAATTTACAATTAATTAATAGCTTACCCACCTTCGATGGCGAAAATTCAGCCAAAGTGTCCGATTTCCTAGACCAAATTAGCCATTGTGCTAGTCTTTCTGGCTGGGACGACGCAGCTAAATTAGAAATATTAGCTCTTAGACTCTCAGGTTCTGCAAAAATATTTTACGACACCCAGAAAGCGGAATTACAACGCCAGGGTACAACTATAACGTATCCTCTAATTTCAGAGCGACTTCTAGCCCGATTTCGTAAGGAAAAAACACCCTTAGTCCTCTTACAACAGATGACCAATATTCAGTCCTTGCCCACTGAGTCTCCAGAAACATTCGCGGATAGGATTAGACATATCCAATCCGCCATTCATTTAAAAGCTCAAGCTAACCCACTCGAGGCCTTACAAGCAATTCTAGATAAACTGGCCACTGATGCATTCCTGAAATCACTTCCTCAACCGCTTCGTAATGAGGTGCGAACGAAGCTTCCTCAAAAATTAGATGAAGCACTTTCCTATGCCAATGCCCTAAAAGAAGTTCAGGCTTCTGAATCAAACCCTACAGTTTTCGCTGTAACTTCGAAAAATTCTAATCGTACACCTCCATCTCCTTGTCGTTACTGTGGACAAATGCATTTCCACAGAGAATGCCCGCATCGTAATAAAAGTCAAAAGCCACAATTAAAACCAACTACCACTTTTAGAGTATTTAATGTAATAAGGAACAGACCTTGTCGCCATTGTTCCGGTCCACATTTTGACGTGGACTGCACCAACAAATTCAGACCAAAACCTCGTACTAACTTTGGCAAAATGCCTAAGAAATTTAATATTCCTCAAAACCTTAATCACAGAGCAAATAGTAATAATCGCTATAATAATAATAATAACAGTCAATATTATACTAACAATCATAGTCCTCGAATTAATTCAAACAATTCGCGATTTAACCCTTATTCAGATAGACCCCAGTATAGTCTTAATAATAATAATAACGGTAGCAATAACCTCCAAAATAGGCCCACTTGCCAATATTGTTCAAAATTTGGACATACGGCTCGTAATTGTTTCCAAATACAGCCCAAAACGAGTTAGCCCTCAGTCGCTTTCTCGAAAACCTGATATGACTATGGCGCAATCATACCTGCTTCTATCAGTCCTGTCTAACTAGGTAATACCTAACTATGGCATCACGTCCCTTCATTTGCATGCGGACAATGTCAAAAATTCCAAATTTTCTGGCGAATTCATACTTTCGCAATTAAAAGGCAATTTCCAATGAATACTTGTAGAAACATTCTTACAGGGCAATCATTAATTTGCGCACGTATCTAACAATTAAATTCAACATTCAATTTTCAAATAGTACTCAAACGCACCAATTTAGTACTAATCGCTAAGTTCACTAAAATCCCTAGTAACTAGCCACAAAATTTCTGTGTCACCTCGCGCACACAATACATAACACTTGAAATAACATATCTCTTGAAATAATTATCAATCTATCACACTTCTTAACTTTACATACTACACCACATGTAAATGTTATATGTAACAATAAATGTATCAGGTTTATATCTAATTAAGTTGTTGCAATAATGACATATATTTTTGTTTCAGCACTGAAAACTATCGTACTTCGAGTCATAAAATTATTCCGGCTTTAATATTTGTAATTATTGCATTGTATATTTAAATAATAATTGTCATTTATTTTATTTTGCAGAAATCAAGATCACCAAGTGAATTCGTAGTTACTTTTGATGAGATGATATTAATATTTTTTTTATATATTGTATTTACCTAATTAATTAATATTTTTTTCAGTTCGCCTTAAAAGGAAATTAAATAATTTGTATTATTCTTGTACTTGTTTATCATTTGTA
>JAAEAF010013816.1:0-10193 GCA_011037195.1 Triatoma infestans | reverse complement strand
AACTCTCTACACGAATTGATAGCCTTACTCTGAGATGGATGAAAATCCAAAACCGGTCAAGAACAAGAAAAATAAGCATGTTTCAGACGGATAAAATCCAGAAGATTATTTAATATTTTCTATCATTTTTTTTACAATTTATCAGAATCGGACTCCAATAGTATATCGTTGCAGTTAACTTTATAAAGTAAATTATGAACTTGGGAGTACCAGTTGTATTTTAGAAATGGGGTGATTTGAGTGTAATTGTTTTAATACTTTTGGAAATTTATTGTTATTCATGAACAGAATTTTAACAATCTAGTTTAATATTAGTTTTAAAATTTTATTGCTTGAATGAAAATTATGTTAAATTCTAATCTAATTATATAAATATTCCTATTAAATTAAATATTTTTTTTTTATAAAAATTCATTTATGATTTTAAATCACTTAAATAGCGGAGCCATATTTCATTTCAATACAGAGGATGAAGCGATACTCTTATTCAGTTTTTATTCTACTTTCCATTGGAAGGCATATTAGTTTTTCTGCGCTGTTTATTGTCAATTCAGCCAACTTGGATGCTAAATAATATAAACCTGAATTAGACAGTTTAACACCTAAACAATTGAAAAAATGAGACCAATAATTCAACTTCTATAACTAAATAATAAAACTTTCAAATTCTCTTGCCTCTATCAAAGTGAATTATTTTGCTAGTTTCATTAACAACAGCCAAACATACTTATTGTTTATATTGAATAATGTTAGTTTTATTTCATTTGAAATGAATAAAGTTTGAAAGCATATTTAAAAGCTCATGTTTTGTACCAGTGGATCTCAAAACATTCCATATAAAACTCATTATGGAAAATTTAGCATGCTTTCAAGGCTTCCTCTCATAGCAGTAAGAGAATGCAAAAAAAAAAATCGCAAAGGGAATAAACAAATTAATTTTTGTCTAGCAAAATATTTGTAATAGATTGTTGTGGTGGTTGGTTCCGCAGAGCTGGAAAGCATCAGAGACATTTTCCGTGATAGCCAGCTTCATTTTGTGGTCATCGAACGGTTTCGGGCGTTGCCCATCTTCAGGATGCGGTTTGTCAGACAGTGAGATAACACAGACTTGCACAGAGCAAATTCACTTTACACACTCCGGGATGTGTAAACACACTCCAAAGTAATAAAAAAACACTCCGGAACTGATTTTGCTCTGTGCAAGTCTGTGTTATCACACTGTCTGACAAACGCATCCTGAAGATGGGCGAACGCTCGAAACCGGTAGATGACCACAAAAAGAAGCAGGCTATCACGGAAAATGTCTCTGATGCTTATATAGATTGTTTAAAAAGTTGGTCCTTGGAACATTCCCATAATCTTGTATTCATTATAATGCAACACATTTCATTTTTATTCATTTAATTTTACAAGATTTTCTTCATTTATTTAAGTTTTTTTTTTTTCTTTACTTCAGTAAACATTTACATTTACTAACAAACATATAAATAATAATAAATACTTTATTAAAGCTATTAAATAATTTAAAAGGGAAAAAATCAAGCAAAATAAAGAAGGAAAAGTGCTGAAATAAAGTATATTTGCTTTTGAAAGAGGAATATTGAGAAAAACACTAGGGTAACAAATAGATAAAAAGTATACCAGTAGGTCAGTAGGGAACATGTTATTGTGCATGGTGTATAGGGCTGGCAGTCACGTGCTGCCCGTTAAGAGATCTTCTCTGTAGTGATCTGGCGGATCTAGGCACTCCGACAGACGGCTGTCTGCACTAAACTGCCAATACCAACAAGAATAGGAATGGGCTGTTTATACTATTTCTTTAGTAAATTGAAGCCTGTTGCAAGAGTGACTGCTGGACAGTTCTCACCTTTCTAAATTCGCGAATTAAAAACAAATAAATATTTACTCAATATTTATTTAACAAAAAAATGTTAAATAATAATAAATAATAAAAAAGATATTGGTGTAGTGGTTATGAGCATGGACTTGTAAGTGCGAGGTCCCTGGTTAGAGTCCCCCGTATAACTACTAAATTTTATATTGGTTTCAAAAATGTTAATTGTAAAGTAAGTGCTTCCCCCCCTGTTCACGACACCCAATTTGGTAGTAGTTAATGAGTAATAGATAAACAAGTTTTCTGAAAAAGGAAGATTCTTCTCGACCGTTCTTATATGAAGGAAAAGGATTGTGAGATTCGGTCTTTTTTTAAAAAATAAAAAACTTAAATTCTTGCCAACGTTTCGACAAATATATTGTCTTCTCAGGCATTAAAACGAACAACTATAAAGGAATTTCTAATATAACAAATATTCCACAACCTTATGTATTCAAATTATGGACAAAAAAATAGAAACAAAGTTATATAAGACAGAACACCTCAATACCAGAGAATGATTTTCACAGATTATATTTTCATTCTCTGGTATTGAGGTGTTCTCAACTTTCTATTTTCCAAATTTATACATCAGTTTTTAAATTTTTTATGTTTTGAAGATTATTTAACAGTTTTTTTTTTATGCCTTGAAAAAGACAATATATTTGTCGAAATGTTGGCAAGAATTTAAATTTTCTTATTTTTTAAAAAAAGACCGAATCTTACAATCCTTTTCTTTCTTAAAAAGAGTCGATCATGAAAAAGGTTGGATACCTACTGTTTACTTATTCCTTGTAAGAGGAAATATTGTGATCGTGTCAAATTTGCGAAATTGAGTTTTCAACGGAAATACATGTTTTGAGGTCTCCTGACTAAGAAAAAAATATATTTCTAACAGAGTAGTGTGTATGTAAATAAAATAACTCAAAAACAAGAAGTTCAAACTTGGTAATTCATTTAGGTATTACAACTACATCTGACACGAAGGTCACTTCCCGGAAATGTGACTTTACTTCTTTTCAGTATTTTGCGATTTTCTCGAAAACTGCTTAACGATTTTTTTTTAAGCTTTGTATACTATCTATAAAATACCTATCACTTCCCAGGAAACATTTACCCAGGGAAGTTAACTTTGTGGTGGCTTCTGGGGGAACAGTAACGTTACCTTTCCTCTAAAGCACCATTTCAATAGGTTTCAATAAGTGTGTATGGATCTAATACTTATATAAATATTATAATACAGGGGTGAGCAACCTTTTTAATCAACAGGCCAATTTAAATTTTAAAATTTTTTGGCGGGCCGCACATAAAGTAACACTTATTAATAATTTACAAAACTTTATTTATAATAAACATTAGCATAAAAAAATATAAAGTTTAAAAAAAAAGTAAAGATTTCATATACAAATTTTAATGCAAAATAAAAACAAACAAGAAAAGATCAGAAAAACGAATTTACTTGAAATTTTTAATGAGAAATTTGGCATTGTTTTTTCAATACAAGCTGATCAATATCAGCCGGAATTGATGAGTTAGCTACACGTACGCAGCTCTCTAATCGTGCATCACTCAGTCTTGATCGGTGGTCATTTTTGATTAATTTCATGGTTGAAAATAATTGTTCGCAAACATACGTATTTCCCAACAGAGACATCATTTGCTTTGCATTTTTCGTCAAAAGTGGAAATTTCTCAGGGCTCAGATAAGATTTATAAAATTTTTTGATGTTTACTGAGAAGAATACATTTTTTAAATCGGTATTGTTCTGCATGTCAAGCACTTCCATTTGAAAGTCTTCGGGAACTTTATCCACATCGATATTAAATGGCGAGGAAAACATTTTCATGAAAACCGCTGTCTTCTCAGCTTTGAACATTTGGAATCGTAATTGAAATTCGTTGATTAAAATGTCTATATATTGTGCATATTTTTGAGAAGTAGTAACGTTTTCTTTTTCTAAATGTGGAAAGTGAGACACATTATTCTGCAAAAGTTGCTGTTTCCACAATTTTAATTTGCGCTCAAAGCCCTGAATTTTATCATACAAATTGTGAATAAAACTGTCCTTTGCCTTGAAGTTCCACATTAAGATCATTGAGATGCTGAGTCATGTCGATAAGAAACCCAAAATCGCACATCCATTCTTTATTACCAAAATGAGGAAAGGCATATCCCTTCATATCCAAGAACAATTGTATTTCGCTTTTTAAGTTGTATATTCTTTTTAACATTGCACCTCTACTAAGCCAACGTACTTCGGTATTAAAAACCACGTCGCCATATTCAGTTTCTAATTCTTTCAGGAATTCTTTAAATTCACGGTGATTTAACGCGCGCGACTTTATAAAATTGATTAGTTTAATTATTGGTACTGTGACATGTGGTTGAATGAAAAAATAAATATAAGAATTTTGGCTGTAAAAAAGGTTCATTTCATAACCACCCAAAGTAAAGAAGAATCTAATATTACTTTTTTGACAATAATATTGCACTCACGCCTTTCAAGAAACACAAGAATTGCTAAAATTGCTAGTTAACAGCTTACCAGTCTGACTGATTGTGTGACAGAAGCAAACACAAACAAGCACAGACGCCGCGCGTTCGTATTGCATGTTTGAACAAGTCGCCGACAAGTGAGTATCTCGTCACAAACAAGCTCAGAGCGGCGCGTTCGTATTGCATGTTTGAACAAGTCGCCGACAAGTGAGTAACTCGACACAAAAAATTGTTTCGGTTTAGTATGTACTACCATTTTATTATAATTAATTTTATAACAATATATTGATGGGAGAAAGTCGATAAAATAAATTCAATTTTAGAAATGCTTGGCGGGCCGCGTGTTGCTCATCCCTGTTATAATACATTACAAGCATTGGTCGAATTCCGAATCTGAAAAAATTGTGTTTTTAAACTTGGAATACTAACTGCACGGTTAGAAATGTATGTATTTTATTAGAAACATTTTTCCAAAAAAATAAATACATAAATTGATTTTACATTAGTTTTGTGGGATTAGATTTCAAATATATGGGTTTTGTTTAATGTAATTGGCGTGTCTTCGTGCTTGGGTTTGGTAGGTTGGTAATTGTCGTTCCTCCAACTCTATATCTATGTAGGACAAAATTAGAAGTTTAAAGAAAATTTATCGTTTTATTTATAATTGTAACACAATTAAGAAAAAGTCTGTGAGCATTTCATACCAGATTTTTTTTCTTTTATGACAAAAATTGAATAACTTAACTGATTGTACAGAATTACTAGAATTATGGATAATAATAACTGATCTCCCTATATGCGATTGTTCACGCATACTAAACGTAGTGAATGAACAGTTCCTCCCCTCTTCAACAGTACCCCTCAGTGACCCTGTAAATCTACCTTGATGAGATAATGGCATCTCATCGTGTGCTGTAACTGTACAACACTTGATGTAGTTTAACTACGTTTATAAGTTATGGAAATATGTTTAACATTTATAACTCAAAAATTCATTCATTCTTTCATATTGTATGGCGATTAATATTAGTATATTAAAAAATTGATTATTTCTAGGCCGGACATTTCCGCTTTGAGAGGTGGCCTATCGTCACAGGCAGTGGTGACAAGTCGACAACATCCAGTGTCCGCTCCTCCAACAGTTAACAGAGATACTAGTGATTCATCAATGAGAAGACAAACTTCGGTAGCTGATGGTGAAGCAATTAAAATTGTAATTCATGATGTTGATTGTGAAACTTCTTATGGACCGAGAACAACATCCAAAAGAAGAGTAACTTTAAGAAGAGATCCTTCAGACAAAGCGCATAGAAGTAAGTAATGCTTTTTTATTGTTTTTTTTTTTTTTTTTAATTTTTTATATTAAGTAAGAAGATTAAATGTTTTATAAAATACGACGATAAGAGCACAGCATTTTAGATGAAAGTTATTAGGTCAAGTTTTAGAAAGCTCACAGCAGAGAAATTTTCAGATTACTGGAAATCTTATGAATGCCGACCTTACCAAATGAATTATATGTTCACTAGCTGCAGGTTTTTTCCTTTTTTCCCTGCATATTGTTCCTCGCCTTATCCCAAAAATCATTATATAAACAATGAAAGGTTATAATGTTAATGTACATTGGCACTTCGATACATTATTATTGTATATATTTATATATATGTTACCGGCAAAGTATGAAATTCAGATATTGTATAGAATGCCTAGGCATTTCATACACTACCTAGCTACTTTAGGAAAGTAAGAAATATCCTTTTTGTGTCTTACTTGGGCTAGTATTCCATAGATTGCCTAGGCATTTTATAGAATGTCTACATCGTCTTAGACAAAGTATGGAAAGACTTAAAAACTATATTTATTAATAGCCATTATCTAATTATGGCCTAGTTATTGCTGCTAAATTTTACCGAAGGAATGCTACTATATTTGGTCTTTTGCAATGATATTATTGGTAATCAGATATCGCATTATATTTTCTGTCAAGATCTATAAACTCTTTTATATAAATAATATTAATCAATACAACTGCTTGGTGCTCATTAAGAGGATTTATGTTTTGTTGGTTTTTTCAATTAGAAAATAAGTTAAATTTGCTACTTTATTTCCATTAACATGATTTTACTTAACCCGGCTTATTTTCGCGTATGTGTTTCTCTTCTCGACCCCCATCCATCTTGCCCACTCGGCCTCACGTCCTTTCCTCCCCATAGCTGCTGCTATGCCGCGCAAATGGAAGCAATCACGGTGGGAGAAGCAAGGGAACCCTAAACAAACCTCTTCGAGGATACTGTATTCCTCAGTTTCTGGCCATTCTCGGTTCCGCTGAGTGCTAAAAACATAACCAGTATTGTAAACATACAGTAGATCCTCTGTATGTGGTCAGCGGCTTTGTTGGTTTTTCCCTTGCTCGTAGGTACATTTGAGATCTCATAGATATATTTTAGTGAATTACTCCTATACTAGACAAGTGACAAAACAACGAGAGGACGGATTCGATGTGATGTATGCTTATGAAACCTCCATACAAGATTTAAGGCGGCTTATTACCTGGGAGTAAATGAGGCTTAAAGAAGCGGATGATGGGAATTTACGATTTACGAAAATGTATTTGGTCAGATTCATATATACTATATATATTGTAATAAAGCTTTTATCTATCTTGTTCACTAAAGCAGATCTTATGATGCCATATTAAAATAAAAGTTTATTTCCCCAGGAAGAGCCTTATTTCGTTTTAATAGTTGCTATTTGTGCTGAAAATGAATCTAGCTACGGAATTTTCTTCTAAAAGCATGAACTATTACCTTCTGTCTCTCCTTTTTTTAGACAATGTTCATCGAAGTCTGGCTTAAATTAAATGCGAAAAATCATTATTACTTTTATTTAAAAAAAGCTAAATATTCTTAATAAGTAGACTCTTAACTGTATTCATAGAATTAATATTATATTCATAAAATGATACAATGCTTTTATGACCAATGATTTGCTTCATATCTTCAAGGAGTTTAGGGTATACAATGAATCTTCTTTGGTTCTAACATCATAATTAAACAATTGTTGCTTTGCAGATTATTAATTGCATTTTAGGTTATAGAGTCAATTCTTTTTCGTTAGTGAAAGAAAAATGCACCAAGCAGTGATAGGATAGAAAAATATATCAAGAAATAATTGTGTTATACACCACAAAAATTTAATAATAATATAAAAAGTTAAACTAAATATGCAGGAAGGAAATTTCTAGTTTTCAAACTTTATGAAAATCACGAATCCGGAAGATCAATTGGGCAATGCAGTAGGTAATATAACTAGAGTAGACATCAATACTGCCACAATCAAACAACTTGTATTTTCCGTCATTTCCAAGAACATGAAAAATTATTACAACCTATTGTAAGTCATAAACTGAAGGAAATGCTTTTGATGTACAGTTTTATGTTCAGTTCCTCAAAACTGAAGAATAATGTTCATATGAAAATAGTCCAACTTAGATGCATTTCATTCATACATGTTTCTGTGATATCTTTCCCCTTGCTTGTACATAGCAGATAAGTTCTCTATTAAAGGGATTGCCAGTTTATTCGGTGCATTGAAGCAGTAAATGTGTAGACTAGGTGATTATAAGCTTCATGTGCAAAAGAGCTCACGTGGATGTTTTTTTTATTATCCATTATTTTTCATTCTTATTCATTTTCAATATCCATTATATATATTCTATTTCCATTATTCATTTTAAATTTGAAACATTATAATTTATTATTATTAGATTTCTATTTTTTTTAAACAAACTTGGATACATACTGAGTGGTACATACCATCCATATACTCATAAAATAAGGGACAAGTCTGTTATATAATATTTATGTTTATAAAATTTAATTTTCAGCCCGAGGTTTTGGAATGAGAGTAGTAGGTGGCAAGACTGGTTTAGATGGCAGATTGTTCGCTTACATTGTGTGGACAGTTCCATCCGGGCCGGCCGAGAAAGGTGGTCTGCAACAAGGCGACAAGGTAGTATCTGCTATAATTTCTTTAACTCCTCTCCTCCATTACATCTCTAACTTATGCCCTCAGGAAAATATAGAGCAGTTTTAGCGGAATCTCGAGTCAGCAAGTTATATTTTTTGTACTTATTTCTCAAATTTCTATGATCGAGACATTGAGAGAAAATCCTGTTTTATAACCGAGTGAATGTAACATTACTAATGAATTAACCTTCAAAGGATTAATAGTTATATTAAAATGAAAAACTGTTCTCTACAACATACATGTATATAAATAATAATATCACTCATTCTAAAAGTTTCCTAAAGACCTTGACCTTGACCCTTAAAAATCCTAAAGAAACTAGCTCTACAATTTGAAATGCTAAAAAAAAATCTATAAATAATGAAATAGTTAGCAAAAGTCCCAAAATTCATGGTGAGAAAGGTGCACATTTATACTCTTGAGATCAGTTATTACTCTTTCGAGCATAAACGGAATGAGACAACTGACAGTAGTTGTAAAAATGGTATAATTAAGCAAAAATATTAATTTTTGTATACAACTTTAATTATTAAAAATGTAAGGAAACAGGGAATTCTCTAAGGGACTTACACTTTTCATCGGAATGTCTTCAGAATGACATTCATGAAGGTAAGCAAACCTACAATCAGCCTGACATCTGATTGAGAACATTTTTAGGTTAGTTTAAATGAACTGGTCATTGAGGGGTTGTACAGTGTTGGGGGAATCGAGAAAAAAAAGAGTGAAAATGAAGAAAACTATTAAGTTGATAACTTGGAAACATTCCATTTAGGTATCAATGGCATCTGACAAGTGGGGGTATCTGTAAAAATTCCTTATCCGAAAAAGCTGCACTTATGTTTTTTTGCGATGTTTCTCAAAAATGGCCTCCGCGATTTTCTTAAAAATTGATATAACAACTACACATAACAAAGAGCTCCCACTTTTATTGAAACCTGATTTTGGCTCTGGGCAATTCATTCAGGGAGTTATAGTAAGGGGTTAGGTTTTCATCTAAAGTGCTCTTTCAATTTATTAAACAATTCTATCACCTAAATAATGTTAATTAGAATTAAATATGTTGTTGAAATTCCGAGTTTGATAAAAATCGGATGACCGGAAGTGCATTTACTTTAGTACTTCACTAAATGATTTTTCCACTTTTTCGCGATTTTATCAAACATGGCTCAGACGATTTTCTTCAAACTTGATATATCAACTACATATGCAAAGAGCTACAACTTTTATTTAAAACATTTTTCTAGGAAAATTCATTTAATGTCACTTTTAGGGGAGGGGTGGGGTTATGTTTTTCTCTAAAGTGCTATCATAGTTGATTATACAATTCTATCATCCAAACAAAATTAATTAGAAATAAATAGATGGCCAAAATTCAGAGTTTCAAGGAAATTAATTAACCGGAAGTGCGCTTTTACTGAACGGTTTATTCAGTTTTCGTCGTATTTGAATTAATTTGGTACACAAACTATAAAATTTGTCAATTATAATTTTGATAACTGGAGTAAGAGAAAGTTGTGTGAGTGTTTCACACCAGAAATGAAAAAAAAAATGCCCAGCGCGCCAACTGTCTCCATTGCAAGTTGAGACTAGACTGACAAAAAGATTGTCGCGCAACACTACACCTTCATTCTGAATGTCAGTCTCCCCACCAGTTGGTATGAATGACAGTCTGATTTCAAAATATCTAGAAATCCATCAGTCATAACCGTCATTCCATCAATCACTACCATACATTATCAATCAGAATGTCATTCTCAGTTATGACTGACATTCCGAATGAAAGTGTAAGGTCCCCTTA
>JAAEAF010013815.1:0-73699 GCA_011037195.1 Triatoma infestans | reverse complement strand
CTAAATAAATGTTGATTATTGTTATATTATTTACAAGGAAAGCCACAAAGAGGCAAGCACTTTAGCCTAAAGGGGCCTCTTAAATCCTCTTAGATTTTCTCGTAAAGCAGTAAGAGAAAATATTAAAATAATCTCGTACTAGTATAAACGTTATGCATCATTAATCAAATTGTCAGTAGGAAATGTTAAGCGGAGTAGCAATTGTAGTCTAGTGTAGTAGCCATGTTGTCGATTTATAGGCAACCTACACTTAGAAATATTAGAGTGGCTAGTGGAGAACCCAGGTGGTGGGCTGGTTTATATTTAATATATCGGCCGGTGGTGTTGGCTAGCTACTACATATAGCCCACATAATAGCCAATGATACAAGCACGCCCCGTGGCTATCATATCCCCCTAAACAAGCATCCGCTCCACTAATGTTATTATACCGTTCTTGTACGTAAATTTATCTTAAATTCTCAAAAGAAAATTTTCTCTATAATAAATGGATTTCTTACCGGAGGGTTTTAACGATAAATTATTACGTATAATAGCATGGGAAAAAAATTCAAACTATTTTAGACAAAAAAAAAAAAAAAATCTGTTGCAAAACATACATAAAACATTCTACACTGTTTTAAACCAATCGGGTTCAATCTCACAGTTTATGCGGAACTTTTAATTCTCCTTAACTTTGTCGAAGTAGAAAAAACACCGGAAACAGCATTAAATTGTGGTGAAACCATTCGAAACTCTGTTTCTCTCATTGCAATTCTCAAAAATCCAAATTATAAATACTCCTCAATCTTGCAAATTGAGTCTGTGTGAAAAAAATATCACAAAAACTAAAAAAAGTGCCATAAGTTCAAACTTGGTATTCAGTTTTGACATTACCATCGCATCTGTGATCCGGGCAAAATCTGTCAACTGGAACTGCAACTTTACTGACTATTTTTTCCAGTTGTTCGCGATTTTTTTTTTTTTTCTTTTCTGCGGTGCAAAGGGGGACCAATGCACCGCGACCCTTTTCGATCTATTGTGCTATGCCCCCTAGGTGCCGCAGGGCTATTGCCCATAGCACCCGAACAGATGTCCTTCTCTGAACATCCGTTCTACAAAACCTCCATGAGGTTGAGATCCCTGAGCAATCCCAGTACCCTGACGGGCTCTAGAGAGGTTATATCCCCCTCCTCCACCTGGTAGCTACCCAAGTTCTTGAATCTTCTCTGAGTGGCAGCCTTGCAGTCTGTTAGGAGATGTAGTGGAGTTTCCTCCAGCTCCCCACAGAATCTGCCTGAGCTGTCACTTTCCAAACCCAGCTTCAGCATGTGTCCTCGAAGTCGGCTATGCCCCGTGTGGAAACCCGTAAGGACGCGGAGCTTGTTCTTGCTCAATCCGAAGTAGGCCTCCGATCTCTGTTGGTTATAATTTCCCAAGCAGATCTTAGTCTGCCGCAAACCGGGGAGGGAGTACCAGAGTTGAGATCTTCTCGTCTCCTCTTCCTTCCTAAGTTCTTCCAAAGAAACTGGTCCCTGACCCCACAAAAAGGTGCCGGCTCTACGAGCGGGGCCCTAGCGCCTAACTTGGCCAGGGCGTCGGCCATCTCATTCCCTTCAATGCCAACATGCTCCGGCACCCACCACAGGGTAACTTTGTTCCTCGACCCTAGGTTATTAAGTTTACCTAGGCATTCCCAGACCATTTTAGAGCTGATAACCGATGCACTCAATGCTCTAATAGCTGCTTGACTATCGGAAAGGATTACAATCTTCTGGTTCTATATCCCATATCGAGGTAAATTGTACGCATCTTCCAATAGCGTATATCTCCGCCTGGAAGATGCTGGGAAAATTACCCATGGGTTCCGAGTGCTTGATCATTGGCTAACCACTCCCGCCCCAGTCCCCTCGAGAGTCTTAGACCCATCCGTATACCATTTAATGGCATGTTCCTTAATGCCCAACAGAGCGGATCCCTCGCTCCACCCAGTTTTGGTGCCCAGCTTCAAAGAAAAATTCTTAGTGAAGCTGTATTTCTTAATCATGCAATCTCTAGGGAGGTGCCAGATAAGGGAGCCCAAAGGTGAGGATAGCCACTCCCTGACCCCCAGACTCCCCTCCTCCTGCACCACCCCTAGAGATCCTAAGAAGAGCTCCCTTCGTCACCGTTTCCAACACTAGGTGCAGAGGTGATAGATTGAGGATAACCTCGATCCCGGCGGTGGGACAAGCCCGCATAGCCCCCGTCATGCATAAGCATGCGAGCCGCTGTACCTTATCAAGAGTCCTCTTGACTGATATTACCTTGGTCTTCCCAAACCATGCCACTGCGCCGTAGCTGATGACCGGTCTCACCATCATGGTGTACATCCACCGCAGGATACTTGGGGGGCATCCCCAGGATTTGCCCGCCATCCTCCTACATATCATGAGAGCGCCAGTGGCCTTGCTAACAGTTGATTCAATGTGTTTCTTCCATAGGAGTTTACTATCGAAAGTTACCCCTAGGTACTTAACCTCCTTTTTCCACCTCAATTCTTCTCTGGCTAGCCAGGTGTGGAGGTGTTCTTTTCCTAGTGAAGGGTATCGCAGTGGTTTTCGTTAGATTAATCTTCAACCCCACTAAACCATACCACCCACTAGTAGTAATATCTAATCCCCTCTATATTATGTCACAGAGGGTTTCTTCAAACTTCTCTCTAGCAATTATGACGACGTCATCGGCATATCCGATATGACAGGGAATGACGAGGTCCGTCAGCTAGCAGAGGAGCTCATCCACCGCCAGGCTCCACATAGGGGGTGACAAGAACCCCCCTTGCGGACAGCCACGAGTAGTGCGGGAGATGATGGTCCGCAGCACACCACTGTCTCTACCGTTCTTGAGGACAGCATTTCCATCATCCACCTGGCCGTCGTGCTGTCCACTCCCCTTCTAATTAAAGCACCACCAGCCGCCTCATGAGAGGGGTTGTCAAACGCGTCTTCTATATCCAAAAAGGCACAAATGGCCGTTTCTTTAACGTCTAGAATCCTCTGGATTACGTCTGTCAGCTGGTGCAGGGCAGCTGGTGATGTATTCGTCGATCTCCCCGCCCGGTATGCATGCTGACATGGGTGCAAAGGCACCCTCTCCAGAACCTCTGTCCTGATGTAATTGTCCACGGCCTTCTCCATTGTCTTCAGAAGAAAAGACGTGAGGCAGATAGGCCTAAAGTACTTGGGCAGGGTGGCGTCCCTTTTCCCAACCTTGGAGATAAAAACCACTCCAGTCCTCCTCTAAGGCCTCGGTATATACCCAAGTGCCAAGCTACTCCGAGTAATCCTAACCAGGTTTGGAAGAACCTCCTTTATGCCCATTCGTAGAAGACTTTATCCACACCAGGCGACATAAAGGGCTAAAATTATTTATTGCCCATTCTAGCCTTGATAGCTTACAGATGGTTTAGGCCACCTCCTAAACAGTCTTTCCTTCTCGGTTCGCTGGACCCCATTGTCTCAGAACCATCCTATGGTGACAGGCTCCGAGGAAAATGGGTTTCCAGCAGGAGAAGAGCGCGTTGCTCCTCCTGCGTATAGCTGCCATCAGGGCTTTTGAGCGACATCTTTGCTATAACGCCATGCTTGACCATTGATTTATGCAGTCTGGCCGCCACCGGTAGGGAGCTAATGTCCTCACAGATTTTTCTATAACTGGTCCTTTTAGCCTTCCTAATCTCCTTGTTGTAGGCAGTAAGCGCCAGCGTGTATCTCTGCCAATCTCCAGTGCGCTTTCCCTATTAAAGAGCTTGCGCACTTCGGATCATAAATTGGACAGATCCCTGCTCCACCAGGGGCATCTCTACAATAAAGGAGTTTGCTCACGGGGCAGCTGTCTTCAAAGGCACCTACCACCAACCCATTCTGGTTCTCTACCCTATGCTCCAGCTTCAAACGACACTGCGGCGCCCTCGCAGTGTCAATGCGATTTAGAGCGCAGTCCAAATTGGTAACGAAATTCCTCCGAATTTGTACGTCTGGGGTTTCTCCACTCCACTCCCCCATCACCAAGCCTCTCCAGATTAAATTTAATAATTCGATGATCTGAAAGAGAAGGCTCGTCCGAGACTTCCCAGCTCTTAACAAACTGCCCGATGGTAGGACTGCCGAAACTAACGTCTAAAATCTCCTCCCTTACCCTAGTCACAAACGTAGGACACGCCCCAACATTAAAAATGTCCAAGTTATGTTGAAGGATAAACTCTAAAAGGTACTTACCTCTTTTGTTATCTCTTCTACTCCCCTACACTCTGTTGTGGGCATTCGCATCGCACCCAATGAGGAGTGGCAGCTTCCCCAAGGTATTCCGCCAACTTCTGCACCTCCGCCGGCGGTACATCCCTGTACCCAGCGAAGTAACTGGATGCTATCACAAAGAGCTGTGGAAACCCCCTTTACCCCTTTCTGCAAGTTAAGCTGTTTACTGTTTAAGCGCATTCCTAGATTGAGTTTTTTTCTGATTGGGAAAATGTATATTATATTAGATTTCCGTCCTACGTAGAAACGAAGAAAGAGAAATTTACAAGTGGCAGCTATCATATTATATTATTTATACAAAGTATAATGGACCAAGTGGCAAAGTAAATTTATAAGGAGCACATTACAAGGAAAATAAAATGTATGGTCAATTATCATTCTCATATATTTTTAGTTCAATATTAACTGTAATATTGTTTAATATAATGGACACCCGAAAGATGGAATAGTTGAATACCAGAACCAGTGTTTGCAACAATATTAACAAAGAAACTTAAGAGAGGGAGAATGCCCGACTATTGTTTGGTTCGCCTTCAGTTCGGCACACAGTCTAAGTTGACTGTCGTAAGTTTGGTAGTAAGCTGTGCATCTGGCAAAAGTTGAATGATTCATAAAGTCTTTATGTTTAAGAGTAGTTGCCTTATTCGCTTGCTCACTATGTCTATGTGTCCGTATTGCCCTGTTACTTAGGCATGAATAAGCAGAAAACAGAGCTAGCCGCCCCTTTCCAACGGGCCAGTGTCTATAGAATAGTGGGTCACAAGAAGAGAAAGATGGATGGCCTGGGAAATGTTGAATTCAAATGATGAAAAGCATCCACCTCCCCTTACGGTGCTTACAAATACTATTTTCTATGGCAGGAGAATGGGCAGAGGGGCGGTGTGGAGGTATAGTGGAGCACTAGAGTGGTCCTAATGTGTTTCTATTGTCAAACAGGAGGGACACACTGGCTCTAACATTTCATTGGGATAAATACATTATTATTATTTGTTATACCCCACCCCACTTCTGAGACCCCCACCACCAAGAATAACTTAAATTCTTCTTCTTACCCAACATTTATTTATTATTCACTTTTGTTCGTTACAACTTACTTAATATTTTATTCAGTTCTGAATACCTTATGTTTGTCTATCTTTAGGGATGTTTATTTTGTGTTAGCGGTTTGGGAAGTTTTGAGACATTACAATCTAAGTGGATCCCTTACACGTTATATAAATTTTATATATATGTGTATAATGTATGTATATATCTAATAAATATATAATGATTCATCATAAAGTGTCTCTCAATAAAATTGCCACAACTTGTTTTATCTCAGCTTCCATTAAACCAAATTTAAAAATGAACATATGTTTTGTTCCTGTTTCTATCAGTCTCCAGTTTTACTGATGAAAATTTGGTGAGAAATCGTTGCACTACTTTCTCTTAGAATTATTCACCGTCAACATCTTAATTGATCCTCTTCTACCGTGTCGAGATCCTACAGAGTTTCCTCCATTCTATCTTATCACTGGCCAAACTTCTCCCACCTACGCTCCATTCTACCCCTCTATCCGGCAGACCTTGCCTCATGTCTCACTCCTCATGTTCTTCGAGGGCGGCCCTCGTCGACTTCTTCCCTCCACTCTAGCGATCCAATTCTCGAACTTTCAGGTCACATGACCGAACCAGCGGAGTTAAACTTGTTGAATATTTGCTACAGCGGCAATTATTACACAATTTTTATGGACCAATTTTCTTTAGGTTTGAAGCGGAGTATAACATTATACATGCCCGTTTTAGGACCAGGTAGCTGATTTAGGAGCCACACAGCATGTCAGCGCAAGAAATACAGATTCTTAATTTTGAGTTAAAACTTCGAACGTCTTAGCGCCCCCTGGAATTTACTTACAATCAATTTTTCCGATATATTGATGAAATATAATGGGCGCTGTATGTACCCAGTTTATGCGCCATTGAAATTGTTTACATGAGCGAGCTGAACTTCCATTATATAAATGAAATGTTAATCAAACTGACTTGAACAATATTTTTTTATTAATAAACATAATGTACATAAGAACAGTTTCATTAGATCAATTGGTCAATACGATACATACATACACGCTAGATTGCTAAACATAAGAGTTAAAAACATATTAATGAAAATATCATTTATTTACCTATTTTTTTGTTTTTTTTTTTTTACCTGCATTGGGTTGTTTTTGTCCATTTTCCCCGATATGTAATATTTAGTTTATTTTTAAATAGTTTTAATTTTAGTTAGCTGGAGGAAAAGATTTTTTTTAATTTTTATACTATTGTAAATTATTGTACATAGTTCTGGAAACCAGAAAAAATAAATGGAAGAAATTAAATTGAAAAATTAAATTTTTACTGCGGTTAATTAAAAAAGCTGATATTATTATTTACCAAAGCATAATAAAAGCAATAGAAAAGTATGATAAAAAAAAAAGAAGGATAAATTGATATTATCCGTAATTAAATTGCCGATATTATACTAGCAATAAACAATGATATATAAAAGAGAAAATAATGGTTTAATAGCAACCATTTATTACAATTGTAACAGTATTGTTTCTATTAACTAGATATTTGGAAACACACAAAAGATTTGTAAATAGCATAAATACAATAAAAGAAGATTCCTGTTAAATCGGTGACAAACTAGATTACAGGGTTAGATATGTTTTGAAAAAAACTATTAATAATATCACCTAATATCATTGATTAAAGAGATTACATTTCTCAATTAGTTAGGATACAGTTTGGACGATAAATTTTTAGAAAAACAAATATTAAATTGACCCAGTTATGAACTTCAACCTAAGCTAAATTGAGAAAAAAAAACAAAAAAAAACAAGATTTATACACCTGAGGATGTTTTCAATTTGTTGGGAAAATGTTTATATGAAAACAATTTTTATTATGGAATGTAAATGTTGTTAGATGAAAGTTTATTATCAGTAGAGATAACATTTTATTACCTACCAGAAGATATAAAGATATATAACTGCCTAGTCAGATATCAATACTAATTTGATTTTAGTTGATTAAGTCAAGAAATATGATATAAATTTTATTGAAAAAAAAAATCCCTTTGAAACACAACTTTCTCTTCCTGCAACTTTCTCGTAATTATAATTGGCAAATTTTCATCAAAGATCGAATTACAAAAGTAGGTTTTTATGATATGTCTAGTACAAAATGTTCTACAATGTGATTGTGCTGTAGAACACGTGGCAGCCCTACTCTGCAGCAAAATACCGGTTATGCAATTTAGTGTAAGTTTAACATTTCAGCTCTTATAGAATCTATATAAAATTAATTTTTCCGGATAAATGTTTTTTTTAAAAAAAATTATAAAATTTTATTAGTTAACATTTTCAAAATAAAGAAAATCGTTGGAACCATTTTGAAGAAAATCAAGAAAAACTAGGAAAACAAATTCCATAAAATTGCATTTCCGGTTGACGGTTTTTGGACAGAAACTTACGTGTCGGGTGCGGTGACGGTATGTATCTATCTAGCTAATTGGCGCTACAACCGGCAGTGGATCCTAGCCTCCTCAATCAGCTTCCGCCATACAGCACTATTTTGTGCAGCCGCTTTCCAATTCGCTACTCCCAGCAGGCTTCCGGCATTGGCTGCCACACTATCCAGCCGTTTCAACCTTGTTCTATTCTATTTTGATGGAGTACTTTCTCCAAAACCTTCCTCGACATTTCAGCCTCTGCCGTCCTGGCCAAGTAGCCTGCCCAACTCAGTCTTTCTATCCTTACGATGCGGACAACATCTGCTTCGGCGAACAGCTCATATAGCTCCCTATTCCTTTTTCTTCGCCAGCCCAACTCGTCTCTTACCGGATCGAAGATTTTTCGAAGGATCTTCCATTCGAAGATAGTATCTATAAAATAGTTTAAGATATTCTGCAAGTTTTGTAATTAGATAAATCAAAACTATGAGCGGAACGTAACCGGTTTAGAAGCCCTACTTTTAAAGTGAACAACAATTTTATTACATAATCTTTTAACTGAATTATATAATATTATCGAATTTGTAATTGAAATCAACTAATGCAAGCCCAGATATTTATTGTAAAAAAAAATTCAAGTGCCCACCCTACATAACCATTTCATCACTCTTTCCACTGATAAAATATATTTTTGGATTTCAAGGTCGTAAATTTAATAGAATTCATTAATTTTTTTTAGTAAGTTAATAACTTTTAGCATCAAATATTGTTTAAAAATTACACCCAGTGTGAATTACTTAACTTTCTTCTATTGCATTTATTACAATTAGAAAATTGACAAATTTATTTCAAACTAGGTTATGTTTACTGGCATAAATATTGAGGTTCTGGGGGGGGGGGGGGGGGGATTGGTTAATTTCTTGTTCGTTAGTATTCCAAGTTTAAAGAAAATCGTTATGGTGGTTTTCGGGAAAATTCTAAACAATAACTTATTCTGTAAAGTTGCACTTCCATTTAATCAGTTTTCTATATAAGTGACGGAACCAAATATTGTTCTGAAATGGTACTTTAGAGAAAGTCACTTTACCCTTGATCTAACGCAGAAAAAATATCAATTTTTCCAGAAAAATGTTTCAAATAAAACTGATATGCATTTATGTGTGTAGTCAGTATGTGAAGTATACAGAAAATCGTTAGAGAGATTTTCAAGAAAACCGCACTTATAAAAATAAAAAAAATTCAGTAAAGACGCACTTCCGTTCAATGATTCTGGCCAAAAATCTTATTATTAAATGCGGTGGTGGAACTTAAAGGAACATCAAGCTTGAGTTTTCTATCCTATTTATCCTATTTAAGATTTTCACACACACTCACCCAGACCGATTGCTAAAAGCATTATTTCGCACTCCGGAGACCTCAAAACTTGCATTTCCGGTGAAAAACTCAGTTTCGAAAATTTGTCACGATCCCATTACTTTCTCTTATTTAGGAGTAAGAGAAAGGAAAAATATTTTAGACAAAATTAGAGTAGAAAAGATTTTAGCAATTATTAGTGCCAGGATGAATCTCTAGAATGTAGACTCCCATTTATGTCATGCTTAAGTCAGTATTGCAAATTAACCATCAAAACCAGGCTCCAAAATCAGCTGAAACTATTCTCATCCTAACATCTGAACAAATTCAGAATTTAGCTTGATCCGAATCTCCTTGTGATAGATGAGCTACAGGAAACGGTAGCTGGCGTTAAGCCTCTTATTTTTAGCCTAACCTATATTATTCTAAAAGTTTCAAAAATAAAAATATTTGAAGCAAATGTGATTGGTTTATGACTTAGCATTCAAAATTTGAAGAAAGTCATTCGAGCAGTTGTTAAGGAAAGGAGTTTTCATTTTCAACAACCAGCATTATAACCTGCATCAAACCCTGCCCATTACTTGTAAAGCAAAGTAAAGAATAAACAGGAAGTATTGCGATCGTGTCAAATATTCGAAATTGAGTTTTCACCGGAAATACATGTTTGAGGTCTCCTGAGTACGAAAAAAGTTTTCAGTGAATGGTCTGTGTGTAAGTGTGTGTGTATATGAACAGAAAACAATCGCTGGAAGCTGAAACTTGGTATTACGATTAAGTACCGCCGCATCAGACATGTGTGAGTCGGACAAAATCCATCAACCGGAAAAGCGGCTTTACTGAATGGTTTTTCGCAATTTTCTCTAATATGGCTCCAATGATTTTCTTTAAACTTACTTCGTATAATATCTACATGCATACCTATTAACATTTTAATATTTGGATGGGTCCGCGTATTAAACACACACACGTATTAAACACACACTCGGATAAAATACCAGATATTAATTTTTATTTGAAACATTTTCCCGGGAAAATTCGATTTTTGCGGGTTTCTGAAGCAACACTAGCGTTATGCTTTCCTCTAAAGTACCACTTCAATACAATGCATGGTTTTACTATCAACACAGTATTTATATACATTAGAGCATTGATAGAATTCCAAATTTTGAAACAAATCGGCTAATCGGAAATATGACTTGATAGAATAGGTTTTTGAATTTTTTTGGAAGTCGGTTAAAACGATTTTCTTGAAACTTGGAATGTCAGATAGTATAAACTTTTCACTTTTATTTGAAACATTTTTCCTCAAATAAAAATTGTTTACGGGTTAATTTGGAGGCCTCTCAGTTACGTTTAAATTGAAACTGACGCTACATCGTTTTGAGACAGAGAACGCCCCCCCTCCGCCCAGTGATCTCACAGGTATATATGTAGAACACCCAGAACCTTTTTTTATGGCCTCTAAAGTGCTATTTCAGTTTACTGCACAATTATAATCATCTAAATAATATTAATTAGAATCAAATATGTTGTTGAAATTCCGAGCTTGAAGAAAATCGGATGACCAGAAATGCGTTTTTACTAAAAAGTATTTTTTACTTTTCCGCTATTTTCTCTAAAACGGCTCCAACGATTTTCTTTATATGTTATGTGACTGTACATATAAAGAGCTACAACTTTTATTTGCAACATTTCTCCGGGTAAATTCATTTAAGCGGGCTTTCGGGGCAGGAGTAGGGTTATGTTTTCCACTAAAGTGCTAGCATAATTGATTATACAATTCTGCCATTTAAACAAAATTAATGAGAAATAAATAGATTGCCAAAATTCCAAGTTTCAAGAAAATTAATAAACCGGAAGTGTTTGTTTTTGTTTCTTTTTACTGAACAGTTTTTCAGTTTTCGCGACTTTCTCCATTAAACACCGACCAATTCCATTAAATTTGGTATTATCCTAACTATAAAATTTGTCAACTAAAATATTGTAAACTGCTATAAGTGAAAGTTGTGAGAGTGTTTTGCACGAAAGTTTTTTAAGATAAAATGATTGTATTACCAGGAAAACCAAATGTCCAGGTAACATGGCATGTAGAAGGGAAAGAAATGTTTGGTCTTTGTTATTAATTACCGAAAGGAATCCATTAAGTGAATGTATTTCATATTTGTATGTTTGTATGTATGTGTGTGGTGAGTGTATTTGTATATATGAGTGTTTCAGAGTTTTTTGTTTGTTTGTTCAGTAATAATAAAGTTTATTGTGCAGACTGTGTGTACGTTTAGAAGTTTAAAGACTGTGAATAAAAACAGTGCCAGACAAACAAACAAAGGCGTGGTAGGGCGTATAATATTTTGTGAGAAACAAGTTGTCCATGATTTATTGTCTCCAGTTATGTAGAGAACTGTTTTAGTACTGTACGACGGACGAAGAAGGAACAGGGACGACCAACAACTTTTCTTCGACTTTATTTTATTTTATTACGATTATTAGATTAATTAACACATCGCAGGAGATCTGGAATTTATAACAAAGCCAATAAATAAATAATCATAGTTTCGTTTTGCAACAAATTCTTTTAATGGTACTATATTATATTGTTAATTAATCTCTCTAATAAAAAAAAAAAATTAAAAAAAAAATCTGTTGTGAAACACTCACACGAAATGTCTTATTGCAGTTTACAAGATTTAACTTACAAACTTTCTTCAAACTTATAATCTTGATTAAATGTTTGATTGTCTTCAATTTTATGCCGATTGAAGAATCTAAACTTAATAAAATGACTATTTTTGAAGAAACCATACGATCTCCCTGCCTGAAAATTTCTTTCGAAATAAAAGTGCCCTACAAAAGATGTTCCCAGTATTCATAGTTAGGTGTAACAAAGTTAATAAAATATGTCGATGTTTTTATGAAAAATCATAGAAAACTGAAATAACTTCACTAAAAATGCATTTCCGGTTAACTGATTATCTTAAAACTTAGAATTTCAACAACATATTTAATTCAAATTAATATTATTTAGAATTGTAAAATAAACTGAAATAGCAGTTTGTAGGAAAACACATAACACTGCCACTCTCCCAAATGGCCAAATTAAAAGACTTTTTCCGGAGTAATGTTGCACATAAAAGTTGGAGCTCTTAGGATGTGTGTAGTCGATATAGTAAGTTTACAGAAAACCATTGGAGCCTTTTTCGTGAAATCGTAAAAAAAAGCAACAGAAAAATCAATTCAATAAAGTGTACTTCCGATGGAAAGGAATTTTGACAGAGAAGTCAGATCCTAGGGTGATATCCAAGACGGAATATCTGTTTTGAACATTCTGCGATTTTTTTATTTTAGCTGTGCCTATGCTATGAACACATGCACATAACCTATCCATCCACATAGACACCTCATTTTCTAAAAACCACTTTTTTTAGTTTCAGGAAATCACAAAATGTGTATTTCCTGTGAAAACTCAATATCGAAAATTTGACAAGATTAAAATACTTCCTTAATCTTGGAAGAGAAATTGAAACTGTGGTATGAACATTCACACAACTTTCCCTTACCAATTATTACAATTTTAAAATTTACTAATTTCTTTTAAAACTAGCTATTTTTGCTTAGCCTTAATTACATAAATACAGATAATATAGGTAATGGATAACCAAAGCATGAAGTGTCACAGTGAAGTCCATAAGAGAGCCCGAATAACAGCTAAGAAGCCTATATAATATTTGAAATTTAGCGTCACTGATCGAATCAATAAATTAATATATTCAATTATTCACGTAAAAGTTTCGAATAAAAAATAGCAATCCAAGTTTCAAAGGTAATCGTTGTAATCAGCCGTTTTAGAGAAAGGTTCAAAAATATAATTTAAAAAATAAACAAACCTATTCAGTAAAACCGCACTTCTAGTTCACTAATTTCTTCAAATTTGGAATTCTAGGAATAAATAACTTATACATTCATATTATATAGGTGATGAAAATTCATATTGTACTGAATTAAAACTTCAAAGCAGTGTTTCTTTAACTTTTTGGAATCGCGACCCCCTGAAGTGTATGCATATTGCACACAACAGATATGGAGAAATATTGAAATATTTATGCCCTTTCTTGCAGTAATTGTTCATTTATGGTTTTTGAAAATTAAATTATACTCGTTTATCACAAAAGTTTTTGTGCATGAAAATAATGCTGATATTTGAATTCAGATAATAAATCTTTTATTTGTTTGTTTCATTTTATCAATGTTCACATTGATTAATACTCAACTCAGTGTTATACATAAATATACTTTTCATTTGGCGGTTGAACTTCTTCAGGGTCTTCTTTGAAACTATACTGAAAAAAATCTCCGATCAAACAAAATTTCTATATGGGGGGGGGGAGACTTCAAAAAATGTATTCCCAGTAAAAACTCAATTTTTAAAATTTGACAGAATGACAAACCATACTCTCCAGTAAGAAAAAGTGACTAACAAATCTCCCCCCATGACTTGCTCCCTGTTAATACAAATATATATATATATATATATATATATTATATATAGTGACAAAATTATCGTTAAACTTGAAATTCTACCCAGGCAGATAGAAGAAGTGATTACACTGTAGTCCACAAAAGGGTGCCAATAACATTGAACTGAAGCCATGAATGTTCACGGCTATGTTTAAAGAATTCACCGCTTGCCAAACCATTGTCAATACAAAATCATTAGAAATTCGGTAATTTATTCTTTAACACTACTTTCGTATTTAGTAAAGTACTTACTATCCTCATGATAATGTTTCAATAATTAAAATCATTCACCTAAAATATCATCAAAAATTCAAAACAAGTGTAGTGGGATTTTTTTGAGGTGGATACAATTTTACAACTATTTAATCGCTTCCAGATAAAACTTGCGCTATTGAAGAGATGAAGAGCAACTTTTTAGTGAATAAGCGTTTAATCACCTGTAATGAAAATTGGGCCTAAATAAAGTAAGGACTATCTAAATAGCTATTTGTAATTTAAATGAAATATTTATACATTTTCAATGCTAACTAAAAATCCTTTGATCCATATAAACGAAGCAAATTAATACATGTAATACGATGAATACTACTTAGTACAGGGAGAGAGTTGCCTATATTTAACATGGGGAGGGGGGCGTATGCAACTTTACTAATGAAATGGTAAAGGCTAATGCCATAGCTCCATATGTTTATGCTAGAGTGCGCTGTGTTAAACAGTAGTAGCTTACGTAAATACTGGAACAGTACTCTTTACTTTAGCCGCTACAAATAAGAATTAACATGAAATACAAACTTTATAAATAAAGCCAAATTTAATAAAGCTTCAATAAATAATACAAAACGGGAAGAAATATCTTCTCTTTTTTTTGTTCTTGGTAAATACTTGTTCCCTTGTTCACTTAGTTCTAATTGTAAAGTCAAGAAATTTGTCATTTAAAAAAAAACCAAAGCGTTAAATAACGTTAGAGTTCATTTTGTGAATAACAAAGGTTACTTAGAAACAACCGGCCACAACCGGCCGGCTCGTTTCACGACTTGAATTTAGATCACTTGGAAACTTTGTGGAAAAAACTCTGGTCCACAAAACAAACTATAAATCAACTATAGTTGGATGTTTCACAATAATAGCATTACTATCTTATTTAATTAAAAAAAAAAACTCAAGAGAAGGCTGTACCAGCTAGGACAGTGTGACTAATTTTAAGCAAGGAACTTTCTTTAATGAATTGCTCGTTATTTTATTTTCTCTTAAATCCTATTAACAGGAAGTATTCAGATATTCTCAAATTGTCGAAATTTGAATTTTCACCGTTAATACATGTTTTGAATATGAAAAAAATATTTTTGAGTGAATGTGTGAAAAGAATATCTCAAAAAAATAAAAATTGCAACAAGTCAAACTTGATATTCAGTTTAGATATTTCCACCGTATCTGACACGAAGGATTCAGTCAACAACTGGAATCCGACTTTATTAAATGATTTTTCTCAGTTTTTCGCGAGTTTCCTTAAACATTGTATACTATCAATACCTCTCACTTTTATTCCTATAATATTTTCTGTTTGTAGGTGCTCAAACAATAACGTTATCATAAAGTATCATTAACGTTTCTTTAAAGTATCAAGTCAGTACAATGTACGGTTTTACCATCTACATATATATGGAAGCATTGCTAGATTTCCAAATTTGAAGTAAATCGATTAACCGAAATTACGACTTTACAGAAATTTCAATATTATTGGCCTTATCTTTTGGACTTATGACTGTGACTACCTCCTGTGGGATAGTCACCCCCCACCATTACCATTTTACAAATGACTAAAAATTTTAAACTTCAAAGAAAATTGGTCATTTTATAAAATAATTGTAATAATAATTCTTAGAAAATGTTGTGTGAGTAATTCACAATAGATTTTTATTATTATTATTTATTTCTGCAAGTTTTAAACATTTTCTTTCATTTTAGACCGCTAATTATCCACTCTATGGTTATCTTACGCTTATCTGTTATATTTTTAATTAGTTATTAATGCGTGTTCATTAATGGCTTGACCACTAAAAGAAACAGTATGTGTAGTATCTGTGTTAATATTGCTATTAGGCTCGGATAACATACAGAGCCCCCACGTTCGCTCGAAGTAGCGGCTAGGAGACAGCAAATATATATGCAATGCAAAATATATATTATATTTCCGGTGAACACTCAATTTTGAAAATTTGACACATGCGAATAGATTAGTTTATGTAAGGGGGTTTGGCTATTGAAATGTATTTGGTGTGGATGTGTTGTATATTTGTAGTAGCGTGTAGCACGAGCTGTTTTGTAAAGGGCTTGTGTGTATGTTTGAGAAAGAGAGAGAAGTATTAGAAATAAGTAAAGGATCACCACTGTTTTGAAATAAATATATTATTCTCTAAGCGAATTCAAGCACTTTTACAGTATCACAACTACTATGTCTATAAATTAATTACTTAACCAGCTAAGTGCAAAACTCTTATGCTCTAATTTATGACTGGCACCGATGCTAAGAGAGCGCAAGACATCGGTTACACCGATGAATTCTTCCTGTAACGGTAATCTTCTACCTGTGTGTACCCTTTTTGACAGCGAATGTCTAGTTCTTCATAATTTTTATATATTTGAAATCAAATATATTTCTATATTTCTGGCATCCATCACACTATTAATCCTACGCCACCACGACCCCTATTGTGGTGCTCACAAGTTAGAGCATCCTCTCTAGTCCTATCTGTTTAAGTAATTTTAGGAGTCTGGAGAAAGAGAGAGAGAGAAAGTGACTCCAGGTGATACTAGAGAGCACCCACAAGTTAAATGCCCTCTCCAATCCTGACTGTCTTTTAGGAGTCTGGAGAGAGACTCTTGGATGAAGCTTGAAGGCCAGTTTTTTCTGCCCAATGAGGAGAAATCTCCACCAAACAAGCCTCTCACACTGTCACGTCTCGTGCTGTGTCTTCTTCTTTCTGGCAAAACCTACACAGGATTTCCGTTGACCGGCCAACGTTATGCATGTGCTTCTTAAGTCGACAATGGGCCAATAAAAAGGCCTACAGACATCGGGACGGCCACACTGCCTTGTTGGAGTAGTTTTGCAGTAAACCTGGGCAAGTAGCAATTAATAATAAACTTTTACGCCTGCTTCTGGCCTGGAGTATTTCTACCCATCATCCCTGCAATCGATCGTGCACCCATGCTCTGATGGCAATTGGTGGAAAAAGGTTCAGGTCCAATAAGTGTTTCTATGGAGCCTTCTCGGCCATTCCTTATTACGACTAAGAGAAAGTGGAAAATTCCACGTTTGAAAAACTTTGTCAATTAAAATGATAATAATAACAGAAAGAGAATGACGTACGAGTATTTCATTTGGTTTTTCAGCAATTTTCTTTAAGTTAGTCAATTTATTATTTATACGAATTTATTTTTATTGGAAACAATTTATTTGCAAACATTGATTTTTATTATATAGTTGGGTTACCACTTGTAATGCATTGTATTGTTTCCACACAATACATAGAATAATATGTAATAAAAATTCTGAGGGTGAACAAAATTAGAAGTTCGAGAAACTTATGTGTTTGTATTACACACCAAGGTTGTTTAATTTGTTTCAAATAAGAATGTATGTTCAGGAAACAAAAAGAGAGAAAAAAAAGATTAGCTCACGTATACAGTGTGCTATGGAAACAAAAGAAAAGTAATTCATATAATACAATTTATTTACCACAAATATGGAAGTTATAAATAGCGTATAAACTAAAGTTTGGGATAAAGTTTTATAACAACTGGCTGTGATTAGATATTTCTTATTACAACTCTTTTGAAATAGATGAAAAAATAGAATATCGTGTTTTTTTTTCTTTAAATATAACCAAGAAATATTTGTTTCTATATATTTATATGTGTTATTGCATACACCACCCAAATGGAATTGTAATACAAAGTGATGGTCTAATGTTTCCAGGTTTGGTGGTAATATAAAATGTACGTGCTACTACAAAAACGATACTCCCCACATATATACAATAACATAGAATGTTTAAATTGGGGATGACAGGTTTAGAGTGCAGATAGTCCCCCCACCCCCACCCCACCCACTTGGGCGCTATATTGATATAAAATAAGGTAGTCTCGGTGGTCTGCCTTTTTCTCCCAACCCACGATATCAGGTCTATCTCCCTTTCCCACCCTCATACCTCTATGCAACAAATATTTACCGGTCAAATAATACAGCCACACTGGGAATGGAAATAGAGGTTGAGTAAGTTCTATCAGTTTGGGTGTATTGAAAAGCCGACCTTTCCATAAGAAAACATAAAAAAAAAACATTCTCTTGCCCTATCATCAAGTCACCCATATGTATACTATTTTATCATAGTTTTCTATTATTTACATATTTATACGTTTTGATTTCTACACATACTGTAGTTGCATATACAAATCACAAAGCTAAAATACTCATTTACTTTCTACAATGAAATAGTTGAAGTATTTTACTGGGATACATGTAAGACATCCAAAATCGCTGAAGAAGCACGCTGTCTAGTCCACTTCTTCCTAAATGCTAAGTGATGTTTTAAATCAGTGATAAAAGCAGGAAACTCAAAGATTCCTGAAGAAGTGACCAATACATTCCCCATGAAGTGCCCAAGGATAGTGGCTGAGGATTGTAATAGTGTTAAGTGCTGTTCTTATCCTGGAATGTATGCAGAGACTTCAAGATCGCTGAAAAATTGACTTGTCCATTAAGAAACCATAGTGTAGAATTTGTGTTTTGTGTGGTATCAGTAATAATATAAATGTTATAATAATTAAAATAATAATAACACATCCTAGACACAGCCACTAGACACAGCCCCTATCCTTCCTAGGATTTGAACATCTAGACGTGGTTGACTATATCACCAAGTGCTAATTACCTTCACCTTCTAAAAAATAAAAAATAGTAATAATAATAATAACCCGGAAGTGCTATGCCCGAGGCTCGTATGGATACAAAGAACTGCTGATAATCGATACTATCGCCATTGAGCTAGCCAAGAGAAAAACAGCGAAATTTAACATGGCATACATTGATTACAAAAAGCCCTATGATTCTGTCCTAGATACCTGGCGGGTTGATGAGCTGAAAGCATACGGAATTTCCGCTGGCATCATGAGGTTCTTGGGTATGATCATGCAAAGCTTGTGAGTTAAGTGCTGCAGGGCAAATGAAACAGTTAATTCTGGTTCTGATCATCGCCCACCCCCCTTGTATCATAGATATATATATTTAAATCTTTTGCCATCCTTGCCCTAGACCACGGAGTTACCTCTCTATATCAGCTTCGGGGAGGGTGAGTTATTGATAAGAGTAATAATACATTCAGAAATAGTTTTCTAACGAAATTAAGCAAATTTGGAAAGTGAGGATTATACGAATAGTTTGTATTGTCCTTTCATCAAGAGGCATGCGGGGAAATGTTCAGTTGAAATTTTTTTTAGATTTCTAATCTAAAATAGTGAATTTATAGCTGTTCGAAAAAATTCCCAGCTATATAATCCCCAGGATCTCACTGAGAATATATAATTATGATAATAATAATAATAATAATAAAATTCTTGCAGAATGGTGAGAAAGTTTTTAAATTGAACAAGTGAGAATGCTTGATATGACCTCATCTTAAATACCAGCGGAAAGCTGAGAAAGAAACTGTAATTATAATAATAATTTTAATAAAATAAAAAAAAAGAAACAAACTTATAGTTAATTAAAAGATACAAGTATTGTACAACATGGATATAGTCCGTCTGTCTGCCAGTGGTCTGTTATAGATAGTAGTAGAATACCAAATTTAATCTTTCTGCATTTTCGAGATATTTTGTTTACACACACTCAAACTATTTCCCCCCAAAAAATTTTTTTTACCATTTAAGTGCAACTTTACTTAATTTTTTTCCAGTCTATCGCGATTTTCTCAAAAACACAACCAGAAATTATCTTTAAACTGCCTATACAAATCGTAGACATAAATGCCTATTCATTTTATTTGAAACATTATTCTGGGAAAATTTATGATTGTTGAGTTTTGAGAGAACGTTACAGCTTTCCTTTGAAACACCACTTCAGCACAATATATGGTTTTACCACCTATATAATATTAATATACATTAGAAGCAATGCTAGAATTCCAAATTTGAAGTAAATCGGCTAACCGGAAGTACAAATTAGAAACCGGGAGGGTTCCATGGGAACACTTATATGGTCGGAACCGTTCTGTGGTGTCTCAAGATACCTCAGGAGTGCATCCATCAGGACTTGGATGCACGACCGATCAAGGGAATGGTGGGCTGAAACCCTGTGCCAGAGGCAGGCGAAAACGTTTATTCATAGCTACCCGCCCAGGCTAACTGCCGAATTACTCCAACTAGGCCAGGTGGCCATAAGGATGGCAGTTGGCGTTCTCACTGGCCATTGCAGACTTAATAAGCACATGCATCGCATGGGTCTGGCAAGGATAGCCTGTGTATGTTTTGTTAGGAAGAAGAGGAAACAGCACTGCACGTGCTATGTCAGTGCGAGGGGCTATTATGGCTGAGGTATCGCCTCTTTGGAGAAGAAAAGCTGGTGCCTGCAAGCCTCAGCCAAGGGCCTCTCTCGGGTCTATTAAGTCTATTAAGGCAGACAGGGCCCGAGAGAGTGCTCTGATGGTAGGTGCTCTAAATCCACAGATGGTAGGAGCCTCCCCAGACTCCACAGTTCGATAAAGGACAGGACTCGGGTAGGGTCTCCAACTTAGGGGGTGCCACAATACACACACGGGAGTCGCGGTGGCGCAGGCTGAAGAGCCAATCCCCCCTTAGAAACTAATCTAAACAAATTAGATAGAACAGGTTTTTGAGTATTTTTTGGGGGGGAATTTCCTCATAAACAAAGCAATTTTCCTTAATATTGGTGTGCTAAATTACTTTTATTTGAGACGATTTTCTGAAAAAATTGATTGTAGGAAGTATCGGATTTTGTGGCGTTCAATTTCACATATTATTTGATTCATCAATGTCAACGCAATCTACTGGACTACAATGTAAACATACTTCTATTACCTGCCCGGGCTAGGTAATTGTCCCTAATTATCTAGCTGTTAGGACAAATAAGTAAAATGTGAAGAGTAGATCGTACATAATTGTTTGTAAAAGTTGCGTGAATGTTTCACACCCTAATTTTTATTTAAAAATAGTTTTAATTGAAAACCAGAGATAGATTAGTGACAACTCCTTGTTATTTAAAATTGTATATGTATATTCATTCGCGGACCAAATTAGGACATTACCAGCAGATCAGGTCATCTTCAGCTAGTATTTACATTAGTTTATGATACCAGTTGTAGAAAAAAACTAAACCCAATCTTTGGCGAAACAGTCTTTAAGTTAATTAACTTACGCGAAGACAGTATGGAATAAGATTGTTTTACAAGAGTCAGGAGTTTTATAGAACTATTAATTCACAAGCAAAACACATTCTTAGCATAAAAAGCTATCAGTAAGTGAAAAAAACACTACTTTTTAACGACTGGTTTGTTTTGTTAATAAAAAGTCAAAGAAAAGTCGACTATTCATAAAATTTCCGTAGAATATAGTACTCATAATTATTTAAAAAACAGAAAGGTTATTTGATGTTTGGAAAAATATATATAAAAAAGTAATTAACAATAAATATATGATTTCATTATATATTTTATGTGGCAAATGGATTAAATTATTGGATTAGTCAATTTTTGTTTATTTTTTACTACTAATATGAACTAAATGTGATGCTAGCTGGTGATGAACCTCATTAGATCGAAACGTCCAATTCCGTCCAGTGAATGAATAAATAAAAATTTGTTAGAAGAAGGAGTTGTTGTCACTAATCTACCCTTGGTTATAAGAACCTCAATCTCCTCACTAATGCAAGTTTTAACAGTTCTAGAACAAATATATTTATCAAGAGAATAAAGTTCTTTTATAATCTTCTTTTAGATGTCACACTAGCTAAGATCATGTGGGACAGCTGAACTAAGTGTGTAAAGGTGGCAGTAAAAGTGAATCTTCATCTAGGCAGATTGTGGTCCCTTCAAGGCCTGTTATACGTACCAAAGAATTAATCAGTTTCGGTTTTAATTTTAAATTTTACATATAATAGGAATAATTATGGTAAATAATAAAAGCGAATAAGATACCAGACTGTCAGCTTATTGCAACAGATAAGACTGTACACCTTAACAGGTAAACTAAGTTTGAAACTATTTCATCCAACATTAAGCAGTAGGCTTATCGTAAGCCATTAGTGTAAGTCGTTTATAGTAAGTTGCCCTGCTTATAAACAGTGATGTTTTGCAATAATCCTTTTCCAAACTTTTGCCACTTATAAATGGAGAAATATTTTAATATATTAAAATTGATAACTTTTGGATGAATTCTTTTTTCGCATTTAAGTTTTTAAAATTAGAAATAATTATATAATAAAAGATGTGGTGAAACGTAGATGTGGTCCACAGTCGCAATTATTGAGATATTTCTATGATTTCCAATGGAGTTTTTTTTTTTTTTTTATTGTAATAATTTTCACTTCACGACTTGGAAAAAAGAAAAATTAAGGAATTTTCAACTTTTTCACATATTACCCCATGCTGGATAAAAAGCCTCATCTTTTTCGCCACATTATCTCACTTAGTTTGCACTGATTCCGTGGATCACAGAAGCCGAAAGGTTTTGGTTTTTCCAAAAAAGGCTGGAGAAACCAAAGTCATTCCTTTTTCTATCTCAAGAAATATTTCTTTTCGGGGTTGAATAAATACAGTTTATGTGACCGAGTACTTTCAAATCCATCCTTACTATATCGACTTGAAAATCTACCTATACCAGAGAGGGTTCCAGGAAGGAAATCGTGTTTTCTACCGGAAGGACCTCTTCTGAAAACGAATGTAAATCTCTGTTGAATTTGATTTATTACTTTTTCTCTCTCTCTTGTACAGTGGATTTTATTGGTGGGGGTGGGCTGGATTGACGATGAGAAAAGTGCACATTAATTTATTAAACTGAGAATAAGACTCCTTCAAGGGCTTTACAGAAGTAATATAGAAAAATGGTAGCGTGAGTGTAGAAATGACATACTAGAATAGAATGACATAGGGGGGGGGCTCAAACCCGTTGAGGCTTATTGGCCAGCCTCTCAATACCTAGTAGAGGAAGCCCCCCTCTTCATGAGGTCCAGAACCTTCCCCACCAGTCCTTCTTGGAGTGCGATTTCCTCCGGTCTCAATGTGCCGAACATCTCGTACCGCAATCTGCCGATCGCAACGTAATAAAATAACAGGAAAGAGGCCGCCTCCTCCTCCTCCTGACACAGTCTACACAAGGGCTCCGAATCCACCAATCCCACCTTGTGCAGATGTTACTTGAACCTGCCGTGCTCTGTAAACAGGCCCGTTATCAGACAAATCTGATACCTGCTTAAAGCCAGGATATCTCTGGTTCTTCTTCTGCACAGCTCTGGCATGACCATTTTGCCGTGTTTTGCACCAGTACTTAGCCTCCAGTGACGACTACGTTCTCTCCGAGTCCATTCTCTCAGAGACGCCCTCGCCATACTTTTGGCCATTCTCAGAACAGGTTCCGGCCCACAGAAAGGGGTATTCGCGCCATTCCTAGCCAGTTGGTCGGCTAGTGTATTGCCTTTAATCCCCTTGTGTCCTGGCACCCATACCAGCCGCACTTTGTTGTGCCGGGACAGCGCCCCCAGGGAGTGTCTACACTCCCTGACTAGGGAAGAAGTGATTCTGAATGCCCCAAGTGCCTTCAGTGCAGCCTGGCTGTCCGAGAAGATACATATCTCCGTATTCCTAGAGTCCATATGCAAGTTCTTCTCAGCACAGAACTTGATTGCATATACTTCAGCTTGGAATACCGTGGAGTATCCACCGAGGGTCCTCTCGATGAGTACCTCCGGTTTAACTCCATATATACCGGCTCCAGTACCGCAGGCCATTTTGTACCCATCCGTAAACCAGAATCCCCCAGTCCGGCCTCTTTTTCCCAACTTTTAGCCCATTCCGATTTTGATGTGAAGATCACTTGGGAAGGGAGCTCAAAGTGGAATGTTGGACAGCACTCTTTCCCAGCCATCTTAAAGATAGGGCCAGGATCAACTTTCTGTGTTATGTCCAAATGCTTGGCCAGGGAGCTCCTATGTTTCCACTGGCCATTGTTCATTAGTCTGTACGCACAGGCCCTCGCCTCCGCTTGTATCAAAAGATGCAGCGGAGGTAACCCCAGCAGTACTTCCAATGTAGCCGTTGGGGCACTGCAAAATACCCCCGAAATCAACAGGCACGCCAGCCTTTGAACCCCTGATAGGTTCTTCCTCGCGACCTGCTGTTTCGTTATTGGCCACCACACCACCGCCCCATAAGTGAGGAAATGACATATTAAGTATTTAATGAGAAATGGCAGAGTGTTGCTTATTATTGCTTTCTTGAGAAACTGTTGGAAACTATTGAAGACTCTCGTAGACTGACTAGGATTTCCTCAGGCTGTTTTTTCTGTGTCAGGCCTAACTCCAGCGCTGGTTATAATATACTTGGTGAAACTTCCCCAAAATCCCATTAACTCTCCTTTCTGATTTCCTAGTGTGTGGAGTGTGCGGTAGGCAGTTCTTGGTCTCCCCTAAAGTGGTGTGTTTGAATAGCTTGTGGTAAGAAGGTGTGTCACGCCTCATGTGACGTAATGAATAACGTAGAGTGAACGGATTGTCAAATGACACTGGCTGCAAGCAATCCATTACACCTCTAAATAAAATTGAAAAAGTGTATGTCTGGGATTGTTTGTTTGTTTTTAATTGGATGTATGCTTGTAATTGGATGTCATTTTGTGTTTTGCACCTTCTGTTATGATTCTACCAAACATATAATGTAAGGATTAATAAATGAAATGTGAATTTAGTTAATTTGGACGCTGAGAAAATGCTGTTAAGCGAAAGTCGTGTGATGTTTGTGATGATCCAAGATGTTTTTCTCCAGAGTTTGTCTCTATTACATTTTATGACATATATTTGGTGCTACAAAAACAAAATGAGATAGTGAAAGACAAAAAAAAAACCGATTTAGTTGGAAAATTTTAATATTTTATTTTAGTAATAAAAAGTCAATTTATTACAGCTAAGAGTGTGTACACGAGAGATAGAGGGTGCGAGTGTCAGCAGGAGAGAGAATGTTGGCCAATGCTGGATCCCTGTTTTCGTTCACTTTAATCTATCATACATATACCATGTGATGTCCCCCTTCCTTTTTCATAAGCTCGTTCGCAGTATCCTATATATACATATATAACTATATAGTGTGATGTATTGGGTAGCATGTTGGAAATATTAAAACATGGACTTGTATTCATATGTATATTCATATACTGTACAGGACACGAGTAGATATCCAAAATTTTATATAAGAAATATTTGGTTATAATAAAGTTTTACTGTTTATTTTCCCAGAAAAAAATTATTATAAACGGAAATGGAATTTTCTTTATTATTTTGCCGCCCTTTTTGTAATCTTTGTTCTTTCTAAATTACATAAAGTTATTTAATATTGTAACTAAAGAAATATAACATTAATTTATTACAACTCAAATAAACTTCTGTGATTGTATAAAAAAAAAAAGAAAGATTTCCGATCCTCAAATAATAGTTATTTGTTTGGCAAGAGAGTGAAGTGTCACTATTAAACCCACTAGAGTTCAGTAAAAACAGATAAGACATTTACGGTAACGATTTACCGTAAGACATTTATGTGCCTATGAAAAATGGAAAGGTTATCTTCGGAAACGTTGTAGAACATATAATTTATATTTTATGGTTACTTACTTTTTTGGTAAACTGATTTTAAAATATTAGAACACATAGTTGATTTAAGTAACTACTTTACTTTAATATTATTAATAATTTCAACAATTTAATCCAAACCTTAAAATTTGTCAATTTTAGACAAGATTAAAATTTCTATAAAATTGTTCTTTCGTAATTTTCTCCATAATTAAAATTTTGTATACTAACTATAAATACAAAGTCCCATCACTTTTGTTTGAAACTATTTTCCGGCAAAGTTTATTTAAGGGGTGGTATTTGGGGGAAATAAGGTAAATCTTTCCTCATAAAAGTGGTTTTATTAAGTTCACCTTCCATCATTGATACAACATTGGAAGACAAGTTAACATTTAGCAAGGATTAGAAGTTTGGAGAACATTTGTCACTTGTAACTGTGAAAATTGCAATAAGAAAAAGTCACGTGAGTGTTTCACACTAGATTTATAATAATAATAATAATAATAATAATTATTATTATTATTATTATTATTTTTTCAATCCCTCGCGGCCCGCAGGCAAGGGAGGAACCTGTTTTCAGTATTTGGTATTGCGGTTCTTACTGGAACCGGACAATTGTCCTATAACAAAGACAAAAGAAAAAGAAAATATGTCCGTGCTAGTCTCTGGCGTCTTCCCTTAGCACTTTCCTTACAATGCGGCAGGTGTGGAGTACCACAGCCTGCAGCATCTCGTATATGATGGTCCTCCTGATTCCCATCATGCAGAGGCCCTCCCCCGGCGACCGCGGCACAAGTCCCGTGGCTGAAATAATCAACGGGACTATCTCCACCCCTGCCCGCAGGGATAATAATATGGTTATTATTATTATTATTATTATTATTATCATTGGTCCTCACGCGTTGGTCTAGTGGGTAGCGCACTTATCTTTCGCGCGGGAATTCAAGGTTCGATTCCCATGAGGGCAAAGTCGGTGTTAACCCAGCATTGTGATAAAAAGTGGAAAGCTACAGTTAGTAGCGCCCTGGTAAGTAGCGAAGGCCGGAACTAAACGGCGTCGAATTTGCGACGTGCTTACCACACGCCCCACTATTCAAGTCGCCGTCTGGCAAGCTTTGGCCCTTCACGGGCTGTTGCGCCCTAGGGTTTTTTAAAGGGTATTATTATCATTAATGCAATAAATTCTTAATGAAAATTGCATTTATCTCATTCTACTCGTATTTCTATACACTGTTTTCGGCACACGATCAAATATTGATAGAAGATGATGAAAACATTAATGTAAACAAAGCAGTCAAAAATATCGATATTAGAGATACCAGCATAGTAGCAAAATAATAAAAATATGTGTAAATTTTTGAGAATTTTGCTGCTAATGTGAACTGCGCATTCCAGATATGTCTCAGCAGTTGGCATCTCTTATAGACCGTGCTGATTTAGTATAACTTTTTGTGAATGATGTACCGATTCTCTACATAGATACACTAAACCAGCACTGCCACTAAGTATTAAATTTAATCTATTCAGTTTAGGATCTTTTTTCAGGTATGCCATCTGCTGAGACATACGTGGAATTCGCATGTTCCTATGAATATTTATTAATATAATGAATCTGGATCGTTTAATTCGAGATCAGCTGTGGATCTACCACGAACTTTTTGTTTATTAAGAGTTTCTGCATATTTGCAGTTTTCTTTAAATTATCAATCACTTCTCTCTATTTCTTCCTGTCTAATGAGTACTCTCTTCATGTAGGTCTTCTATTAGGCTTTCACATATCTCTTCCTTCCTTGTTCTTCTTGGCCCTTCTGTTTCTCTTTTCAACAATCAGGAGTATATTTCCTTTTCACATTCATTATGGATCTAATTCGAGTATTGATTACTCGGCCCATCCTTGAAATCCTTGTATATCTCCGCCAGAAGTTCATTTCCGTCACTAGGAGTCTGCCTCGGAGATGTTATTTTTTGTTTATGTATGATTATTCTCTAGAAGATTCCTGGCTTCTTTGTTTCCGGAAGTATATTTGTGTTCCAAAGATCCCATGTGTTCAGTATTGAGGTGTACCAACTTCCTTCAATGGCTCCCTTCGTTCGATTCCCTCAATGAGACAGTAACTGCAACGAAAGATCCTAAATACCCATGATCCTAGTGGGATTATGAAAAATTAAAAAAAAATTTAAAAACATTAAAGCAAACATTAAAAATCAAAAACATAGTGGGAATTAAAAATTACAAAAACAACATTAAAGAGTATTACTCTTTAATACTCACACCAATTCCCTTTTTTTATTTCTCAAATTCCTTCTTGACATTTTGTTCAAATACTTTTAATTATTCTTAAAACTGTACAGTTGATGGAACCGTTTACTACATTGAAATGATAGCTTTCGCAGAATGCTTAAAGTTCATCACCTCAAAAATTTCTATTGCATAAAATCTATCGAGAAGTTAGGGGTACTAAGGTTAAGGAAAATCCTGTATCTATTGTCAGGACATCATTAAATCTGAAAGTAAAAGAAAAAAACTTTTATTAATGGCGTACTTCCGGTCGATTTCATATCAAGTTCCCTATGCCTAGGTTATTACGTTGGTTTGCTTCAAAGCTTGAAACGATATTAAAAATGTTTTAACCTATCAATTAACTGAATTTCAAAAGTATACAGACTTTAAACTATATTATATTTATTTATTACAAAATGATTTATGTATCGTTCTATTTATATGTGAGTACAGGCGCTGCGTACAAGAGCGAAGAAAGCTAGAGCTGCTAGGAAGCCGGACTCCGAACTGAAGCCCGGTATTGTGATAGAGAATGTAGCACAAACACGTCGGCTAGCTGAGACTACATTAGTCGCATCAGCTCTACTTCCAGCTGGTTCTAGTGTGGACGATGAAAGGCCGACTAATACCGGCTCTGGTAGTCAGGTGAGTGAAAACTGAACATTAGCTATCTCTCTTTTTTCCTAATGATTAAGTTGTAAACGCTATTTGTTAAAGAGGACTGGCCACTTCTCCAAGGATATTGACATACCTGCCTCGTATGCCACATCCCCAACGCTCGCTCGCACAATATCCATGGTATTTGCCGAGGTAGTAGCTTGCGTTTACCATATCCGCAGGCAAACTGTAACTCTCCACCACGCAACAATCATTGATACATTCACAGAGTACAACTTATAGACAACTACATTCTACGTAAAAATCATATTTTACAACCAAACAAGCCACAATAGATCTTTTAGACCGGACAGTGGATTCCGCTAACAGCCACTCCCTCTAACCATCGTCTAAATCTGAAATCAATAATCAATGTTTATAATTTTACTAATTCCCCAGGTAATATAATAACCATAATTCATATTAATGACTATGAAGGCATGCTGTTGTATAATATAAAAGTATCTAACAATGTAATTAAATAAGAAATATAGTTGAAAAAGAAGGAGATATTTGTCCCCAATTTATCTCTGTAGAGAATTAAAGTTAGGACTACATGTTTTTATTTAAGTTTATTGCTTTTTATTATACTACAAAGAAATTCCGATTTTTTAAATTCATTATTTTGTACATAACTTTAATCAATTTTTTTATTTACGTAGAAAGAATTTTTTTCGGTACTTAACAGGAACCACAAAACATGCATTTCCGGTGTAAATATGACACGATCATAGTACTTCCGCCTTACTTCCGTTTTTTGGAAAGTAAAAAAAAAAAAAGAAAAATTGTGGTACATAATTGTGCTTAAAGAATTTAGTGGCCATATAGTCCTCACTCTCTAAAAGAGAATATGATGATAAAGGACCAGAAATAAATCTTTTATCACCCATACTGAGCTACAAAATAACTGAGAAAGAAAACTGTTGAAAAAGGAAAAGTCACAAAGAAAATTCAACACTGTTGGCAATACTTAAAAGTTGGAAATAGTCCAAAAAAAAATAAACTAAAAAAAGTTACGCTAAGGTAGTTATTGTGGGAGGGTGGAGGTAGATATATGTATGTACTTCCTTTTTCTAGAGCTTTAAAAAAAAATAGTAAAGCAAGCTTAGACGGTTACAGCAAACTTGTTTTTGTTAAGGAGCAAAATTGCCAAATGTTCCTTTGAATATATGCATTTCAAATAAGTTTGTGACTGAGTGAATGGCAAATGAATACTTTTTGCGATAAAAAAAGAAAAACAACAAAAAAAAAAGGAAAATGTATCCTTAAAAATAAATCATTCTTATAGACTTTTTCTTTCCATTTATTTCATATAATGATAATTTTATTCGTCGTACATATTCATTGTCTCATTTTAACCCAATTGTTTATCAATTCCACTTGATATATATGGCTTAGTAATAAATTTTATGTGACATATTATTAATAAATCAGTTTGCTGCTAATATTCTATAGATTATATCATTGTTGTTAGAATTGTATACTGTATTATTATATAACGACAGAATATAATTTATTAATTTACATTTTCTTATTTGTAACTTCTCATAGCAGTTCTTAAATTAAAATAAAATTTCCCTGAGGGATCAATTAACGTTCGTCTCTCCGTTTGCACTAAAAAAAAAAAAAAAAAAATCTGGTGTGAAACACTTTCATTTACTACACTTCACATTGATTTGTTTTTTAATTTAAGGCGCTTCAACATCATAGTCATTGGCGCCCGGAGCCTTCTCAGTACACTGCCGGCCTCCGGACAGCGTTCTCTCGTTACAGACAACACTGTCCATCACCGGACAGTGAGCTGTAGTGGCTCCTAGGAAGACAAAATCTAAGGGTAGCAGCGCAGCTGGACTCGAACCCGGATCCTCCGCGTGAGAGTCCAGTATCCTAACCACTTAACTATTTCTTTCCCTACTTCACATTGTTATTACTGACAAAATTATCTTCAAACTTATAATTTGTACAAAATGTTTAACGGGTTTCAATGTTGGCCAGTTATTCAGTGTAATATTTAGTGCCACCTAATGTTAAAGGTAAATAAATATTTTGTAAAAATACAATTCTATAAAAATAAAAATAAAATGTTCAATTAAAACCGTTAGAATTGCAATAATAATAATAGGTGGCCGTGCATGTTATGCACTAGATTTTTTTTTTTTTTTGTTTGTTCTTAGTTTCAAAAAGGATACGAAGTTTTCAAAGTTAAGATCGAATAATCGAATCAATTAAATTCATTAAAATACTTTGATAACTTTTCTGTAAAAATGCTACTTTATATATTACCACAATCTATTTGTCAATGTAAAATAGCGCTAAAAGATGAGAGCTCAACAAACAACCTTAACTTACTCCTACTATTTCAGTAGCAAGTCTTGCAGAAAAATCGTCATCACGCCAAAACTCGGTGGATATTAGAAATAATCACCATATGACCACAAACAATTAAGAAAAAAAACTCTACTACTTTTAATACTAATAAAAGTGACAAAAAATCGCCAGTAAAGTATAAACTAACTGAGACAACTAAGATTTGTGTGAGTAGAAATTTAAATACTGATTTAAAGGAAAGTTTATTTATCAATTACATATAAGTTTTCCCCATCCTAATTATTCATTCAAAGTTTCAATGAAAATGTAGACGTGATTAGAAAATACATTAATATTGTATATTATATTATTTTACAATAAAATTACATTATAACTATAGTATATTATTTGTAGGGTACATAGTATAAATATTAATTTCATTCCCTTTATTTGTTCATCAAATAATTTATGGTTAAAAAGCTTATCGATTCCTCTTCAGTGAACTTTCCACTATACTGCTTTAACCATGAAATAATTTCCATTATTTCAAAATACCTCCATCGTATTAATTTTAAACAAAAGATAGCCTCCCTCTTTTGAAGGAAACGCAATATATTCATTCTCCTTTTAGCCACTCATTGAATGCTAAATAATAATTATGATAGAATAATCGATATCTGATATTATTTTCTATATTATAGTAAATACGCAGAAAAGACTACTACCATTTTACATTTCATTCACTCTTAAAACTGTATAAATTTTCCTTTCTAAACTGAAAAAGTATATAACAAAGAATAGACTTAAAATTTGAATTTCAATCTCATTTATTACATTCTTTCTCAACTTCTCCAGAAGACACAGTATTTTTAATTATTATCTCTTACCATGTTAACTTAATAAGGGTAATTAGTCCAATCGCTTTAGGTAGATTGTTCGGTGAGGAATATATGTTTTGAGACGGTAACTATATGGGAAAGTTAATTTTAGCGGTGGCCACAATGTGTACTTATTAATTCAAACTTGACTCGTTCTGTACCACCTGAGTATCCGAAACTAAGATATTCAGTTTAAAATCCGGCTAGCTATTATGTTTGACACATAGAGATCCTTAAATTTTATTTGAAAGAGTGTTTTCTTTTTCGATTGCCTGAAAGAACAACGTTATTGAGTAGATCATTACAATTAATGCATATTTAGTTTGTTGAAAAGAAATACGACAATATCATAACTTGAAGACATAATAGTAATTTTCAAAATTTAGTTTCTAAACAATAATTTTGAATATTTCCAATGCATGAAATTTAGGTTCCTAAATGTTTGAACAGTGAGAAATATGGATTACATAGTTATAGATAGCCCGGATATCACCGCGCAGTTAGGAGAAAGCTGTTATAGTTTATGTCATCTTTTCCTTGTTTGCTAAATCTTCATCTGCATATTCTATCACACAGATTAAAAAAAAATCAAAGAAACTATGAAAAATTGCAAGTACTAATAAATATTAATAAAATAAATAGAAGCCTATTTTCAAAGTATTAAATAAATTAAGGATTTTATCTAAATTTAAATATATATTTCAATTTTTTATTTTTTGTTTTTTTGTACAGTCGTGCAAAAGCCTCTGTCTTTATGCCTTCGACAGTTTGTAACAGCAGTTTAAATTTGAGCCGAACCTGCAGACCTTCAGCACAAACATGAAATCAGATTTGCAGAAAATATTGCAAATAAAAGTATTAACTGCGGTAAGCATTTCAAGTTTAACGGAAATTACTGGTGACATTTTCGAGCAAATTACAGAATCTATTCCGTAAAGTCGCATTTCCGGTTGCCTCAAAACCTGGAATTCTAGCAATGTCTTAAATGTAGCTTAATATTATATAAATAATGTAAGGCCATACATTATACTGAAGTACCACTTTAGAGGAAACCTTAATGTTGCTGCACCCCTCCCCCCTCAGAACCTACCAAAATTTATTTTCTTCAAACAATATCCCAAAAAAAATATTCAAATAAAATTGAGAACATTAATGTATATAGAAGGTACACGAAGATTAAATGAAAATTGTTGGAGCAATTTGAAGGAAAATCGCGAAAAAAACTATTCAGTAAAATCGCATTTCCGGATGATGGATTTTGATGGAATATGACTTGGAGCTTCCTGCATTTTTTGTTTTTGAGTTATTTGTTTACATACATACAGATCAATTACCAGAACACATTTGTTTTCTATATTTGAACTAACAGTAAAAGATAGTAAAAAAAAAGAAAATATAGTTTTCAAATTTGGAGAGCTCTGATGTATTAAATACTCGTATATATAAACAAAAAAATATAATACCAGATCCGTCACTTTGGAGCATTTAAAAAATTTGTTTATGAAATATTTAAACATTTTAGATAACATTAGAAAATGAAAAACGATATCAATATTATTTTTTGTCCCGAAAAAATGGAAGGTGTCGGCGCATTCCACTTTGCGACACTCATACAACCAGTGTTTATATCTGTTTACAATGTAAAGCTACTTCAACTGTATGATAGCTATTCCCAAAGTAACTAGTATTGTTTGGGGAGCTGGGCTGGTTGTTTCCAGGCGGTTAGTCATTCCAGTACTAAGGGATTCCAGGCTTTGGAGAAGGTACAAACTGTCTGGTAAGCACTACAGCTCTTAGTAGTAGAGTGGAATACTAAAGATTTAGTAATGCACCAGGATCATCTACTTGAGTATACAAACTTCTAGTTGGGAATTATATTAGTCACTCGACATAAATTTGAATTTCATTTAGTAACCAAATATTATTCCAAAATATATTCTGATTTCTTGTGCAATTTATCAAAGTTAAATTCAGTATTCGTTTTTTGCCCTAAGAAATTATTATGATAAGTTTAATGGAATTTTTTTTTTATTACTCTAATTAAAATATACTCTGAAAAAATTAATTGTTCAAGTACTATGAAAGCAGAAATCATATTACTAGAGATAGTTGATATTGGATATTTGCTGGAATTTAATGCCATTATAAAGTCAACTATAATAGCACACTATTGGCTAATTTGGAGATACATATATAGATAAATAGATGGTTATATGCCAGTTATGGTTTAGGATTTATAATAATAGCCTAGAAGTTGTAGAGCAAATTTCTAACATTTATTACTGGTTTATTATCCACTCCTTGTCCCAGGCAACTGCAATATAAACAAGAGCATAAAATAGCACAAAAGATTATATTAAGCAATTTAATATTAACGCGAAGACATTAAATCTTTACAAAAGGGAAAATCTGCTGAACCATTCGACAATTATTCTGCCCACATGGCAGTGTTCCTGAAGAAAGTTATAAATATAATGGATGTGAGAAGGGGAGAATTAGAGAGAATGAATAATTTAGGAATGAGGTAGAAATAAACTAGATGATATACTGAACACTGTATCTTAAGCAAGAAACACAAACTGCAAGGTGTTTCCACTGTTAATAAAAGTTAGGTAACGCGAGAATAATAAAGTGAGAGACAGCCTGGCTGAGAAATTAGAAAGTAGAATGATGTGTTCTGACTACTATTAAAAACAGTTGTAAAACTGTCCTGAACTGTTCTTCTGCAGCTATATTATATATTATATGAATACTCCCTCTCTAGTTTGGCCTAGGTGGGGAGTAGCTGTTCGATTCAACTAATGTCTAATTCTTCGCTCTTGGGATCCTATGAATCTTTAATGAATCGATCCCATTACATAGGTAAGCCTAGATCAGCTTGAACTTAAATACTATATAAATATTTTATACATTTCCTATAGTAAAAACTATTACAAATAGAAATAGCAATTGTCAGTAAGAACCACATAATTAATTAATAAAATTTAGTTCATAATTTAATTTTTTAAACAATATATTTCTATTCATTGACTTTTTCATTTTTACTGTAATGATAATTTGATGGTGAATGAGAGGCATACTCAAGGTGTACTCAATGAACACAGGCTCTCAACTCACAATTCATATATTTATTGTTATATTCGTCTGAGTAAGAAGAGAAGAGTCTAGTATAGAGTACAGCGAGTGATGATGGTTGGTTGGTGGCGTGATGAATGTAGAAAGGTGTAACGTTGATATTGCAATTCGAATGAAGAGTGATGCGGCAAGTTAGAACTTGTTGCTTGTTCGTGAGCTAGTAGCGAACCTTTCAAGGTTGAGGTTGTTTTAGCAATGAGTTTTATTGTTTAACGTAAAGTTGGAGATTGATCAAAGTCCTATTCTGGTCAACCGATTTTCTTCAAATTTTCGAATTCTAACAATACCTATAGTGTATATTAATTTTATATATATGGTAGAAGTGGTACTTTAGAGGAAAGGATAACGTTACTGTTCCCCTAAGAATCTCCTAAAAAAACTCTGCGGGTGTTGGAGTGTTGGTTATGAGCATGATATTGTAACTGGGATGTCCCCAGCTCTCTAGTCCCACGTATAACTGCTAAATTTTATATTCGTTTAAAAAATGTTAAGGTAAAGTAGGTGCTTTTGCCCCCATCCACGACACCTACTTTGGTAGCTGGATATTAAGCCGGCCTAAAATTATAGGCATTACATTTTACTTTTTCTTTTTTTCTTTACTATACGAAATAAAAAATAGTTTGACCTGAAATAAATATATAGTTTGAACTGTTTTCGAAAAAGAACTTATAAAAAAATTTCAGTAAAGTCGCGCTCCAGGTTGATGGTTTGTTGCCTATAAATTTCACGTTGCATGCGGTAGTAGAAACGGAATATTAATTTTGTGATTCTTGCAATTTTTCATATCTGATATTTTTGATTCATACACACACACACATACACAGACCATTCGTTAAAAAGATTTTGTCATATTTTGCTGACCTCAAATTCTGCGGGGTATGTAGACCTCAAAGCATGAATATCCGGTGAAAACTAGGAATAAGAGAAAGTAAAAATGTGATGTTTTGATTTATGATTTATTTATACAGTTATTAACTTAATTATAAATGTCATATAAATAACTGAAAATCTATATACGAGTATGTGCACCGGAAATAAAACATAAAAGTCATTCTTATAGCAAACCAATTTTCCGCAAACCGATTGTGGCCACTCATAAAATCTTACTAATATTATATAGACGATAGTATCGTATAATATTTGAAATGCAGTTTAATGGAAAGCTTAACTTATCCCAGAACACCTCTTAAAGGAATTTTGAAAAAAAATTCAAATAAAAATTGTAGTCCGTTATACGATTAATAGATATACTAAGTTTAAAGATAATCGTTGGAGCCTTTTTTTTTGAGGAAAATCAAGAAAAATAAATAAATCTATTTAATGAAGTGGAACATTCGGTTGACCGAAAGCTTATTGTTGCTTCCCCTAGCAGTAAGTGAACGAAATACCAAGTTTTACCAAGTTTTCCGTTTCCTAATTCGCGATTTTCCGTTTTTTAGCTGTACTAAACCAAACTCACAAAACACACAGACTTCAGAAAACTAAATACTTCAGACAACTTCGAAATATGTATTTCCGGTTGAAAACTCAATTTTGTAAATGTGACACGATTGTAATACTATCTCTTACTAGGAGTAAGAGAAAGTAATAATAATTTTTCCCTCATAATGGGGAATGACCATACCTGTCTTTTTTTTTTTAAACCCTTCACTAATTAGTAGAAAATATGCAGACAAGAAAGCGAGGGAAAAAACCTAATTTACTAACAAGTTAGCCGTAATTATTTTAAAAGCCATGGGTTACTATTTACACAAGCATTAACTCTTTTTAATTCTAAAGGAACAGAACACGTATACAACACACATAAAATCCGCATAATATATAAATATATGCTCTTACACATATAAACTCTCAAAATTATTCAGATTTCCCTAAGGTTCCTAACATTGCACTATGATACTGGTGTGGTGATTTTTGCAATTCAAATTTTATCCAACCCCACTTTTGAAAAGCCCACGACTAGAGGTCAGTTTGGATGCCATGGTTACTAGAAGGTTACCAACATGATGGACAATTTTTGTGAATGTATTATCTTTCATTTTCTCTCTCACTTACTCACTCGCATACATTCATTCATATACATTCACTCACCTCCCCACCCCCACTGACACACACATATATGATGCCTGGAACACTGCCCGTATTTCTGCATTTAAATTGACTGACTTCTGCCAATAAATGGACCAATGGAATGGACTGAATTTTTGATGTGAATTAATTTCCCTGGTCAGATGTTACCATCTACAAAATGGTTACAATTATAAAATCATAACTAGTTTCTTCTACTGTAGTTTAATTCATATTAATCTAAGTTTTGATATTTATTTTTCCGGGTATTACTCACACATATAACATATTACAGATATACTGACAATATACGTACATATCATACTAACGCAAAAAGCGTCGCACTTCCGGTAACCCGATTTTTTCAAACTCGGAATTTTGCCAATACATTAAATACTTATTAATATAATATTGATGATAGAATCAAATAATATATTGAAATGATATACGATATAAGGTAGTGGGTTTTTTGTAGGGTAAGACAGAGAAAAATGTAGAAGACAATGATTGAACACTGATATTTTACTTGAGGAAACAGAATACCATAGAGTGACTGATGTAGAGAGTAGTAGCGTGACTGAACTGTCCAGAGTGTTGGTGTTAGTGATGTTATCTTGAAGATCGTGTTTACAAAACTGAATTGCCAGATTCCCACAAGCCCTTTTATATAATTGCTGAGAACTTCCGCTACATCTCCTTCCAAATCACCTAGGGATTAAAGTAAACATATCCTGATCTCATTTACGGTGGAGAATTTGAATACTTTGTCGTAAGGAGTTGCGTTACGCCTCATTTGACGTGTTGAATGGCATAACTGTGTGTGCTTTGCTATATGACTTTTTGTAACAGGCTAAATATGCAGCCGCAATCCATTTCAGTATGCTAGAAGAATAATAATTGAATAAGAATCCACCCGTGAAAATAATTAATTTCCCAGAAAAATATTACATAGACCGTTTGGCTCAGCTTGAAATAAAAGAAATAAAACTCTTTTTCTTTTTTTGAATGAGTCGAAGGGCATGCTGGTTTGGAGGGGAATGAAGAGGCTGACAAACTAGCTAAAGAAGCCTTGCTAGACAATAGTTTAACCCCTTCCAGCAATAAACCCCTTTATCCAAAATTTTCATCAAACAATATCCTAAGAAAATTGCCAATAGGAAGTGTACTTTTCAATTATTCTTCATTATCTCTAAAATGACCTCAAAAATATTTTCTCGTAGCAGTTTTTTAAACTTGCCTCCAAAAATGTCATTTGAAATAGTTAAATAAAAATAAATATATTAAACTAAAATATAAGCGATCTGTATTTATTCATTAATCTTATCAATTACTTTGAATAGTGTCAGATTGATACAAAGACCGCAATGAAATTCTGACCAACAAACAGAATTGTAAAAGAAATTATAATTATATATCATTCCTAGGTAAGAAAATAACACCGACTGGACACTAAAATATGAACTGGGAAAACAAATACGGCAAGGACTTTACACGGACTGATATAGAAAAGTGAATAAAAATGACAGACTGAAGTGTTAGTGATGTTTGCTATAAGATTGAATTTTAGACTCAATTATAGACTCTCCAGCTAGCCCTTATATATGCATGTATAAAACTTCCCCTATTTCTCTTTCCAGATCTACTAGGGTTTGAGGTAGACAGATCTTGCACTCCTCTAGCTTGTGATATGGAATTGCGTCTCGTGTGACGTGGCGGCTGACATAGCTGTTGGACGGATTGATTGGGCCAATGATCTCGTTTTTTTCGTTACTGGCAAGACATGCTACCAGCAATACATTATATCAATTGCTGGCAGCATATCTTGCCTGCAATCCATTACATAAGTAAAATAAATAAATTTTGAAATAACTCTCCATTAAATATCGAATTCATGATTTATTATTTCTCTAAAATTAATGTGTTTACTAATATAATATAAAAATTTATTTTTACAGGACGAGGATGATGAAGGAGAGAGATCTCCAGGTTCAGAAGACTGCCATGTAATTTCAAACGATAAAAGTACTGAATTCATATTGGCTACTGTTGCCGAAGAGACTCAGGGGTAATGTGAATCTTTTTTTTCATTTATGTTATTTTTTTTTCTATTTAATAATATCAATTGTTTTATTTTAGAGTTAATTATCAACACAAAATGAATGATTATACAAGTAGTTCAATGATCACAATAAATGCACATGAAATTAATTTTGCTTACAACATAGAAAAAGACCAGATCCCCCATTATCTACAGTGACAGAATAATTAAATTAATGGACCCATTTTTTTTTTTTTTTTTTTTTTTTTTACTAGCGATCTAAAGGAATTACGAAAAATCTCTCCTAACTCTGTCGGCGGTCACAGTGTCACAGTTGGAGAAGTCAGGGCAAAAGTAAGCAACCCTTAACTTTCTAGGCTCCCTCCTGAAATTCCAAATTAATACAACAAATTGATTTGGATGCTAGGTGTAGGAATAGATACAGGGATAAAGGTGAAAGACTTTAGCACTATTGGAATCTGTTCTAGGGAAAAAGAAGACGGGTGGTAATAGCTTAGAAATTATGCGGTTCGTCCTACAACAAAAAAATTTAATAGACCTGAAGTTAAGTGGCGAACATTCGCAAACCTGTGGATGAGCAATATTTTGGGTGGGGAACGTATGTGTTGTAAATATACGCATTGTTTAAAGAAAATCGTTGAAAACATTTCCAGGAAACTAGAAATCAAATTTAAAAAAGTAAGAATTGAATTCCAGAGCTTCAACAAAAAAGAGAAAGAAATAAATTGTCCAGGTGATGGGGCCATTTTGATTGTGGGTGTTAGCATTAATTCAATTGGATTAACAATCGCAAAAAAAAAAAATTATAAATTAATTTGGCTAAGCTGAAGCAATTAGTATAAAAACCGTTCTTTGATTTTTTTTAAATTACTTTTACGATTTTAAGTAAACTTTTACTTAATTTATAATATAATTAATCTGTTTTTATTTCAGTGAACATTATTATTTATTAAAAGTTATTCTTTTGAAAGATGGTAGAATCTTATTTGCTTATTTATTAAATTTCTCCTCGAGCTAATTGATTCTAAAGATGAATTTCTTAATTCAAATTTAATTTTTTCTTACAAAATAAAAGCTTAATTGAATCTTTTTAATAAACATCTAATTAATTACAGATACATCATGGATTGTCTAATATGTCAATAAAATATAATACGCTTGTAAGTTGGTTAGGTCAGGGCCCCTGCAGTTGGGTATAAAGATAGCTATTTTATTTTTTTTTAACTTAATCCACCATGAACTGGCAGCACTCTGGCGGTTTGGTTCTCTACTACTCCAGATTATTTTCCAGACATTGTCCCATTTGTCGCTGATAATTTCACCGGTCCAATATTGGCATAAATCTAAATAGTGATTTAAATAAAATGACTAAATTAGCTTTTATTATTTCTTATTCAGTAATTAGAAGTATAGCGTTCATTTAGGATTTATGAAATTGAGATTTCATTTAAAAAAAAAAATTGGTGTGAGACACTCACACGATCCCTCTCTTACTCCTAGGTAAGAAAAATACACTGACTGAACATCAAAATATTAAGTGGGGAAAACAAGTACGGCAAGGACTTTACACGGACTGATATAGAAAAGTGAATAGAAATGACAGACTGAAGTGTTAGTGATGGATGTTTCCTTGAAGACTTGGTGTACAAGACTGAATTATAGACTGACCAGCTAGCCCTTATGCTGCATGTAGAAAACTTCCCCTATTTCTCTTTCCAGATCTACTAGGGTTTGAGGTAGACAGATCTTGTACTCCCCTAGCTTGTGATATGGAATTGCGTTCGTGTGACGTGGCGGATGACAAAGCTGTTGGGCGGATCGATTGGGCCAATGATTTCTTTTTTTTGTTACTGGCCATTATATCAATTGCTGGCAGCATATCTTGCCTGCAATCCATTACATAAGTAAAATAAATAATTTTGAAATAACACTCCATTAAATATCAAATTAATGTTTTATTATTTCTGTAAAATTAATATGTTTACTAATATAATATAAAAATTAATGATTATATTAATAATTTGGTTTACAATAATAATTACAACAATAATTAAGTAATACAATTTATTACAAAATTTATAGTGGCAATGTTTAGAAAAGTTTGGATAGACTGATCATAAAAAAAAGATGGGAGGGGTTACACATAAATACCTGTATGTACACTAACTATGGGCGCTCTCTATTTGAAGACCATGTAGCGCTAGTTTAATATTAACCTAACTGAAAAGCTTCGAAAACCCATCGAAAATCAATTTTTTGTGGGGAAAATGTTTGAAATAAAAGTGATATCTTTTTATCTGTGCTGTTAGCATTTCCAGTTTAAAGAAAAATCTTTGTATCCGTCTTCGAGAAAACTCCGAAAAACTCAGAAACCTATTCTGTAACCGCTTTTCCCCCAAATTTGGAATTCTATCAATGCTTCTAACTTATATTATATGGTTGATAAAACCATACATTGTACTGAAATGGAACTTTAGAAGAGAGCTGCTGTTCCCTCAGAACCCCTCAAAAATTTATTTTCCTGGGAAAATGTTTGTAAATAAAAAGGGTATTTATATGAGTAGATGGTATACGAAGTTTAGAGGAAATCGTTGAAACCATTTTCGAAAAATCCAATCTGTTATGTTGCACTTCCGGTTTATGGATTTTGTCCAAAACCTTTGTGTCAGATGCGGTGGTTTGGGCCGCAGCAACTTTTTGTTTTTGAGATATTTTGTCCCCTTCGCCACCACACACAAAAACAAAGTTGTTAAGAACCTAAGTTGAAAGCCTAAGTTTTTTCAAGAAAAATTTAGTATTTTTCGTACTCAAGGGACTTCAAAACATGTATTTCCAGTGAAAATTCAATTCCAGAAATTTGACACGATAGCAATTTTATAAGCATTGTTCGAATTTGAAGAAAATCTGTTAACCCTAAATACGATTTTACGGTTCTTTCATTTATATTTAGGTATATATTATTATGGTGCGGAAATGGCCATTTATTGAATGGATGTTTTCTTTTGTCCCAAATTTCTTTATAGAATGGCTCCAAAAATTTTATTGAACTTTTATTATTAACTTTCATTCAATTTCTGACAAACAATTATTTTACGGTGGCTCGGACGGCGCTGTGACTTGACTTGGCTTTTCTTTAAAATCGCATGTCTTTACCCGGTTACGGTCCCTCAATTCACGTATCTATTAAGGATAAATAAAGTAGGTAACAAAAATCCCCCAACTAAGAAGAAAATGTATTCGTTGAGGGTTATAGTAATACAGTAAGAGAAATTTGGGTGAATATTTTTTACATCAGTTCGTTTTACTTTGTGAATTATGGATTACTATTATAGCTTGGTAAATACTGACGCGAAATGGTGTTTTTAGAAAGGCTAAATTGTATTTGAGATAAAGTAAAAGCAAAAAGTCATATACTAACGGGGAACGATAATTCCAATATTTTGTGGTATTTAGGAGACTGTGGGAAAGTGAAGTGGCGGAATGGGCTAATGGGTCAGATGGAGCTCTACTGGTATCGATACACTGACCACCCTCCCCCCCACTCAGTCATGGAGCACCAAAAGGGGTTCTCCACTATACCACCTAGTTAACCTCTCCCCTCTCGCTAGGGGCGTATCTATATTTCATATTTTATCAGGGTATTCCATGGTTTCCATGGTTAATGAACTTAACCCTCCTCTTCCTTTATCTCATTCACACACGCACACACACACACACACATATCTAAACTTCTCCTAATTATTCACGGTCAAATTTTCTAACCCTAATGGAGGAAACTAATTTTGATCAGTTCCATATTTCTGTTTTTAAGTGATAATTCAAACTAATTTCAAACTTCTATTATTCTTATTAAAAACTAATCATGTTCTTATTTAAAGCTGGTGCTGTTTATTATATTTTCTTTCAATCCATAACTCATTGTATACAAACCGAACTAATCAAGTATTAGTTTGGGCGAAGTATTTGGAGAAACAAAATTTATGGTCTGATTTGAGATGTTTATATTTGTGAGATTTAAAAAAAAAATACATCAGATGCGGAACACTTCACGATGTTCTCTTAATACAAATTAATAAAAAAAACATTGTTTAAAATTGTTTTGTTTACTAACGTTTACGATGGGATTGCCATGAAAAAACAGGTGGTAAGAGTTATTATGTATATCTGAGGGTAAACAATATGAGAGCACATATTGCCTCTACTAAAACTTGGAGCGGTAGTTAAATTTTAACCTAACTGACAGTGTAATGGATCGAATCATGACCGAATCAGTAAGGTAATCACTCCTTACCTCAAGTTCCCACTCATTTCTCCCTCAAGCTCGGCAAAATAAGGAGCGCATCTAGGAACTGGAAAGAGAAGTTAAAGAGAATAGGCGTTGTTGTGGTGGTTGGTTCCGCAGAGCTGGAAAGCTTCAGAAACATTTTCCGTGGTAACCTGCTTCATTTTGTGGTCATCGACCGGTTTCGGCGTTTGTCAGACAGTGTGATAACACAGACTTGCACAGAGCAAATTCAGTTTATACACTGACTGGTCTTTTTTATTGTATTTTAAAACTAAACTCTTAAACTAGGTCAAAGGGAGGTATGGTTAGCTGGGTGGGAAAGGGTTGTTGTTTGGGTTGTTAAAGGGGCAAATTTTTGCTTAAAATGGAAACAACACGTGGGGGTCTAATTTTTAAACTCTGTTGTTGGAGGGAGATTCACTTGACAATTAAATAATCAGAATAACTTTAAAATTAAATTAAATAACGATTTCAAGCTAATACAATTTAACATTATATGATTAAAATAATAAAAAAATTAGATCCACATAAGCATACCAAACATATTTTATAATATTTATAACTATGTAATATGTATATGTATATATTACACTATATGTATTACAGTATATACTTATACTAAACATATACCATCACATACACACACACACACACATATATATATATGTGCCTACCATGTGTATATTATATATACACACACACATATCATAACATATGTTATATAACATAATATATATCATGTTATATACCATAGCCACGTATATATGTATTATATATATATGATATTTGTATGCATACCACATATACATGTGCATATTTATAACTATGCATTCCACTCGACCTTTCATCTCTTTATACAACATTCACATACACATGTACGCACGCTTTTTTTTTTTCAACTAAACTAAAGGTATAATCTGTTTAAGAACTATTTGGTCCATATGTATTACTTTTGCTGGTAATTGCGTTTTTATTGTTGTGGGAACAGTGTTTTGAATAATGGTTTACTGGCAAATTTTGTCTGTTCGTTTATTAAGTCGATGATCACAAAATGAAGCAGGCTACCACGGAAAATGTCTCTGAGAATAGGAGTTAGTCAAGCCGCGTATATAAAAAGAACCGGATTCTCACTCGAAGATCACTGAGTCACCGTCAATCGTCAACGTACAACGGTAATTCGTCCTAACAACGGTCAATCTGTCAGGGGCTGCCATATTCTCAGTCTAAAATATTACAATGTTGTGTCCTTGATGTGATAATTGTTCGCATATAAAACAGTAGTCAGTAAGTCTAACGTCCCTGAACATAAATAGTTTCTCTTCTGACCAACCCCCAAATTTTCCACTACAATAGGTCCCCAAAAATTCAAATAAAAGTAATAGTAGAATGTATCTGCGCATTGTGTATTCCAATTTTAAAGAAAATCGTTTTAGCCGTTTCCTAGAAAATTTCAAGTCCCTATTTTGTAAGTCGTATTTACTGTTCTAAGTTGCAATTCTAACAATGCCACTGATGTATATTAAGTCACAAAAGTAGAGTATGTATATTAAGTTGCACTGAAGAGGAAAGCTTAATCCTACCCTATTCGGGGGAGACGCGTACCTCCGGTTAATGGATTTTGTCCGAACCTTCATGTCAGATGGTAGTTCAGTGTATATCTCTTCTGGATTGCAATATAATCATTTCTTCAACTGCCTAAGTAGGTACTTTCCTCCCCTCCATCTCTCTATATTTAATGTTAGGACAAATGTGTAAATTTTGGAGCATAATTAAATTTCTTATTTTTTAAATAACTATAAATTTTACCATGAGAATTAATTCTGAACAATTTTTGTAATAATCAGAATTTTAATACCTCTTATCTATTAAATTTACACCGTATAATAAAATCTAGTTTATTGATATTTCATCAATTCGTCCCTGGGGCTTTCCATCGTTCAGTAAATGGAAAAGCTAACCCATGACTTAGAAGAGAGGCCTGACATGGTGACTGATGGCCTCCTTCCAGCCAAGTATTTTTTTCTAAGTTGGGTATATCAGAGGAAGTATTACTTTCATGTCAGGATTTACCGATAATGAATTTTCACAAGATAATATATGTTTGAGCATTTTACGAGATTTATCCTGGGACTATTAACATCAGTAAAATATAATTGTAGCCTAAAATAATATAGCTTAAAAAGTAAAAATCTGGTGTGAAACAAATCACACGACTTCCTGATATTCCAATTAACATAATTTAAAATATCTACATTTTCTTTAATATTGCAATGTTTACAAACGTTTAATTAAGCTGGCCATCAGACCATGTAACAGGATGGTAAGGGTTATAAATATATACCTATAATGCGAGGCGCCCTATGTCACGTTAAATAGGTTAAATCTACACCTAGCTAACAGAGCCTCCAATCATCATAAAATCATTTTTTTTTTTTTAATGTTTTAAATAAATGTGCAGTTAATATTCCAAGTTTAAAGAAAATGTCCCCTCCCCCCTAAAACTCAAAGGCCTATTCTGTAACGTTGCAATTATTCTGGTCAAACGATTTTGTTCAAATTTGAAATTCCTGTAATATTTCTAATGTATCTTAATGTATCGGGATAGTTAGTCAAAATCATTGTAACGAAATGGTACATTAGAGGAATGTTTGTCAATGTTTGCTGATTCCCCAGGATCCCCCAACTTTCAAAGAAATATGTTTAAAATAAAAAATGGTAGGCATTATATGTGTAGATAATATATGAAATTTAAAGAAAATCGTTATTGCCGTTTTAGAGAAAATCGCAAAAAATAATTTAAAAAATGCTTTCAGTAAAGTCGCACTTCCGGTTGATGGATTTTGACGCACTCTCCGTGTTAGATGCAGTGGTAATACCTAAACGGGATATCAAGTTTGAGCTTCCTGCATTTTTCGTTTTTTCAATTTACACACATACACAGATAGATCATTCGCTAAAATATCTTCAAAATATGTATTTCCGGTGGAAACTCAATTTCGAAAAATTGACACAATCTTACGGGCAGTAAGAAAAATTAAGTTAAGTCCAGTTTTGAACTGATCTTAATGGCAAATTAAAGTAATTCCCTCCAAAAGCCAGATCATTATTTTTCTCTTTTAACACAACTTTAGCCGTGTCTCCCTACTCCCTCCATTTGACAATAATAACCAGAGAAAATGATAGTTTGGACTGTACTTAGTCAAACGTTTAACCTGGAAACCACAATCAAGCTACTGGACCTCAAACGACATTACAAACTTCTCTTGAAGCTACTTGTTTGACATTCTAAACTTTCCCTGGACAACTAAAGTCGGATTTACGCTACAATAATTAAATCATTCTTGATACATGGATGCTAGGTTTGGGGCTCCTCCAATTCCTATCTATCCAAACCTTCGATTCAAAGTCCTTCGTCGAATCACAAACGCCCCACTTTATGTTTCTTCTTTTTATATCCATTTAGTCAAATACCCGAAAATTCCATGATTCCACCACTGTCCAATCTAATTCTCTCGTTCAGAGAATGTCCACACCTAATATCCCAGACAACCTCTCCCCTAGACATCTCGCCTGTTAAAGTTGAATAGTATTTGGAAGATTTCTTCTCCCAAGCCCCACACACCAAAATAGAGTCAGTGATAACATAAAATTTACCATAGCAATAAAAAAAAAAAAAATGCTAATTGTGAACGAGAATGGACTGTCATGGCGGACATTGCTCTACAGACCACTCCCTATACACTCACAGACCACTTATCTACTTCATACTACTCCATTATATCGATAAATGATCGGTATTAAACGTATCGAATTAAAAGTTGGTCTTCTCATTACAATAGTGTATTTAAACTATTTAAATAATAATATATTTATTTTTTCTTTGCGCTTCGATACCACTTTTCCACACCAACTTGCGGTATGTTGCTCGGTGCGTGTCGCTTTTTTCTTCGTTGAGCGATCACCAGGAAAAAATGAGCTTCTATTTGGTAAATAGAATGATTAAACAATTCAAATTCTATTCTACACTTTCTGACACCGCTTGCACTGATACAAAAGTGAATGTTATGTTTTACTATTTTCAAATCACTTATATGTGTTATGAATGTAATGATAAATAAATAAAAAACTGGGGAAAAAAATAGGATATGAGAAACATGTTAATAGTATGTTGAAAAGGGAAATAATACATGGAAATATAGCTTGGAAAACGGAAAATAATGGGAAAAATTGAGAAAAAATGTAAAAAAAACTAACGTACACAATAGAATAGTAATATATTGATGTGTAATTAATCGGAAGAATAAACGTAGCATTTGTGAGTCTAGGGAGAAGAGGTAGTTGGTAGGGGTTCTGTAGAGCAGTGTCCGCCATGACAGTCCACTCTCGTTCACAATTACCAAAAAAAAAAGATTAGTAATTACTTACTTCATTCTTATTCCATATTTTCGCAACTTTCTCGGAATGATATCACAATTTTGTTTCAATATTTTTTTTTTTTTGTGTGTAATATTTCTCCTTTACTTTCAGATTTCCCTGGATATCTTAAAGTTCAACGCGCTGAAAAGTGTTGCTAAAACTAAGGAACAAATTTAATTTTTTCAGATTAACGAATCGGAGATTTATTTATATTAATTAAAATTCTTTTTAATTCTATTAATTAATATTTTTAATGAGTTTTTTTTATATAATATTCAAACAAAGATAACTTATGTTAGGCATTTTTGTCACCCTATAATATTGCTATTTCAGAAAACTCTAGTTTTTTGATGTGTGTTGAATTCGTTAAACCGATATAGGAAACCCAATAATATTCACTTATTTTATCATGTAGTTTGGGTGGGTGGGGGAAGGAAAACAACATAACTCAATAAAAGGAATTCTTTTGTTTTTCATCTATACCTTATCCTGTTTTTGTTTTTTTGTTTTTTGCGAGGGAAAGAGTAATATGTATTTACCTTATTCACCCACATAGGTATATATAAAGAAAAAACAGTCTTTTTTTGGCTGTGCATCAAGTTAACTGAAAATGAATTTAACCCTTTATACATGTATACGTATTCCCCATACCGTCATATTTGTGTACATAAGGGATTTTCTATCAAATCCTATCACTCATATACCATATACAGATATATATACTAGGTATATAAGAAGGATATAAAAAAAAAAAACATATTTCATAAAAATGATCGTCTTTGAAGATGTTTGTTGTGGAGGGGGAAAATCTATCTTCAATGTGTATAAGTTTTATTATTTGTGAGTGTATAAAAATGAAAAAAAACAAAATCTGACATGAAACACTCCCGCGGCTGTCTCGTATTATCATTTACACGGTCAAATTGCCAAAACAATATTAGTTTTATAAATAGTGTAATGGTCTTCACATTTCATTGAAGGAGCATGGCGACTTCCCCACCCCTCTGATCTTCTCTAAAATTAATTTTCACGGAAAACTGTTTCAAACAAAAGGGTTAGGTTTTTCGGTAACAAGTATAACGAAACCTGTAGAAGTCTATATGGATAAAGTCGCAAAAACTGTTCAGTACTGATACACTTGCGATAAACGATTTTCTTCAAACCTCTGAATTAGGCATCATATTTTTTTCATTTTCTTCATTCTTTCTTTCTTGGCTCTACAACCCAGTGTTTTGGGTCTTGGCCTCCTCAATATGTTTCCGCCGCCATCCAGCGGCCTATTTTTAGCGGCTGCCATCCAGTTCCGCAGCCCAAGAATATTCCTCGCGTCCTGGGCAATTCCATCATGCCAACGCAATCTGGGACTCCTAATCCTCCGTTTCCTATCCAGGGTCTCGCGCAGCAGTTTGGAAGGAATCTCGTCGGCACTTAGCCTTGCCACATGGCCCGCTCATCTCAGTCTGTTTAACCTGATCCAAGCTATTACTGGAGACTACTTCGTTAAAACATACAGTTCTCTATTCTTTCTAAGTCGCCAGATCGTACTTCGCGTACTGAGCCATAGATTTTGCGCAGTAGCTTAGTCCCTCTCAAACACCTGCAGACAATGTCCAGGTTTCTGAGGCGTATGCCAATACGAATGAAGATCTTGTAGAGCCTAAGTTTGGTGCCTCTTGTTAATACTTTACTTTTGAAGTGCTTATTTAGGCCATAGTAGCACCTATTAGCCAACATCAACCTCCTTCTTATTTCCTGAGATACGTCGTTGTCTGCCGTCACAAGGGATCCCAGATAAACAAATTCAGCAACATTTCAAATTTACAGTTGCCTACGCAGAGTGGCTCTTTCACTGTTGGGTCGGTAGAGAAGGATTTTGTTTTTTCCTCATTGACCACCAAACCCGGTCTCCTGCCGTTGGCTTCAATGTTCAGGAAAGCACTCTTTATAGCGTCGACAGTTCTACCCACAACGTCTATGTCATCCACTTACGCTAAGAGCTGCACGGATTTATGGAAAATGGATCCCGAAGTTTGGATTCCCGACACTCTGCTCACCCTTTTCATATATTTTTTCATAATTAATATTATATACTTGACGGAATAGTTTAATAAATTGAAATGGCACTCTTAGAACAAAACGTAACATCAACCCATCCCAAAAACACTCTTAAATGAATTTTCCAGGAAAAACATTCAGTTAAAAGTTATAGATCCGTATGCATGTAGTGTATATAGAAAGTTTAAAGTTAAAAATCATTGGAGTCATTTTTGAGAAAAGCGCAAAAAACTGAAAAATCCATTTTGATGTAATAACCAAAATTTTGAACTCAGGGGACCTCAAAATATGTATTTCTGGTAATAACTCATATCAACAATTTAATACGATCACAATACTTCCTCTTACCAGCAGTAACTGAAATTAAAAATGACATTTTGGAAGAATAGTGAGGTCCCAGTTTTCGCAGTACCTCCTAAAATTAATTTTCTAGGAAAGAATTTCGAATAAAAGTTTTAAAAAAAAGACTCATTGATGTCCAGAAAAATGGAAAAACAAAAATCCAATTTAGTACAGTAAATGGAAATGGTACTTTATTAGGAAGCTTCATCTAATTTCATCAACCCTTCCTTAGAACTGCCTAAAATCATTTTTCAAATAAAAGTTTTAGACTTAAATGTTTGTAGGTCAAAGATTAAAGAAAATTAGTGAGAAAATCGCAAAAAAAAAAATAATTTCAATAAATTTCGTAGTTCCGGTTGAGGGATTTTTAACCGAAATTTTTGCTGTCAGATCCCGTGGTGATATTAAAACGGAATATCAAGTTTGAAGTACTGCGATTATTCTTTCTTTTCTTTTTTTCTAAGTATAATACCCTGCTGCCATAAATCATTTCTTTTTTCTAAGTTAATACCCTGCTGACATAAATAAATATACATACATAAAAACACACCCTACATTATACTTACATACATATACATTACACCTACATACATACACATATATTTTCTAAAAATCACTTTATCGGGAATCAAAGGTCCTCAAACTTGTATTTCTCGTAAGATTTTCTTTCCATCGTCATTATTATTTATTATTTGTCTGTGGCGAGGGACCAAACCCTATGCTATCCAGGTCTGGGCCCATATAACTACACCAAGAAAAACAACAACAAACCGGGTCTAGAACAAATATCCAGACCCGGGTCTAATCCATCTAAGATTCACCGCAGTCCGAAATAATCCGATAATAACCTTAAGGGGAAATAGCCTAAGCTCTTCCATAGACATCCACTTCCGACCAAAGGTCCTGCTCCCAATTTCCTCACAACCCAAATGGATGGGTGTTTCCTCCTCTGTCTCACAGACTTTACAAAGTGGATCCGGCATAAGCCCCATTACATAGAGATGTGTCCTTAAACCACAACGTCCTGTAATATCCAACCAGATGCCTGGGAGAGCTCCTGTCCGGACCCCCGATGAGCATTTTGGACTGCCGACAACCAACTGTGCTCGTACATAAGGATTAATACTGTGAAGCCTGACAGACATATGCCAGATGACAGCCAACAGCAGGCTCGGGACCAATGAAAGGAAGAGAGAGGCGCCTAATTTGGCAAACCTATCCACCTCCTCATTCCCAAAAATGCCTATATGACCTGGTACCCAGACTAGAAGCACATCCTTCAGAGAAGAAAGGTCTTCCAGTCTTTTAGAATATTCTAACACCAACCTAGAAGTGAAGGCACATGAACTCAGCGCCTTCAGCGCAGCTTGGCTGTCCAAGCAGATACAAACACCTTTTAAGTTAGTGTTACATACCCTCTCATCCAAGACACAACAGTGAATAGCCTAAACCTCAGTCTGAAGTCTGAAGACTGTGGTCCATATGCTGCCAAATGATCTCCGGTCTCCATCGCCATTAAACTCTCAAGTTGAAATTATATAGAGATTTCCAAGCATTAAAATTGAATACCTTTTTCTTTTTTGAACCAATTTAAGTTGTTCAATAATAGTTGAATAATCTGACAGTTATTGAACTAAAATCCGTGGCTAAAGGTACACTTGTAATAACGACAGTGTTGCCAACTTTAAAATCAATAAATGACAGGGTTTGGATATATTGCTAAAACATATTAATAATATTGAAGTCAAGTAGAAGTTCTTAAATTAAAGAGTTGTTTTAACAATAAATTAAATATCAGAAAACATACTAGAGTATAACAAAATTCTGTGTTTTTTACTCTTAACCCTCAACAATTCTTTGTACTGTTTGTCATACAAACAGGTTTGTACAGGTTTCGTATTGTGTTTTATTTTCTATATGCTTTAATAGCTTATGTAAAGGTCTGTATGCTTTTTGAACGATTAACAAATTAGCTGATTTGAAGCTAGAAATTTGGGCGATTTATGCGTCACTACATTAAAAAATGCTATTATTCCACAAACGCCGATTCCAAAATTAATAAACTACGGGGGTGAAGGCTCTCTTTCTCAGCGGACTGCACAGTCTGGTTCAAAAAATTTAGAAAGGGTGATATGATCCAGCACTATTGACGACGGCTTTAGAAGCGATTCTTGCACCAGCAGCAGAAAACTTTCAGGTGCATCAGGTGTGTCCAATTCAACCACAAACCGCCAGCTGCGAGCAGCCGGCAAATTTCACAGAAGCTGCCGAAGAATTCTCATATCAATTTACGCCCCAGCAACATCGATTTGAAGTTTGCTAAACCCTTCTTCAAAACCCCCTGGGATTTCGTTACTAAAAATTATTACTTGCGATGAAATTTGGATTTATTTCGACATTCCGAATAAACAAAAACAATTAAAACACACCAACTGCTGAACCTGTCCCCCGAAGAGAAAGTTTTGAGAAAAAAATGATGCTGTGTTTGAGGTGGAACTACGAGGGCGTCATTCATTTTGAGCTGGTTCTTGACGGTCTTGCCATTACATCCGAACTCTCTACTTTACTCAGCCAGAGTGCGTACACCCCGTTTTAGTTTAAAATATCAATCTTTGGTTAATCATAAAAGAACACTCCTTCAACAAGACAACGGCAGGCCACACAGGTCAAGTCTAACGCCCTCAATATTCGAAGATTTGAATTTTGAGCAGCTTCTCTTTCATCCAGCTTACAACCCAGATCTGGCACCCTCTGGTTACTCCCTCTTTTGCACCATGGTCTACCATTTACGGATAAAAAATTTTCAAATATGGAAGAGGTGAAAACGGGAAGTTTGGAAATTTTCGCCTCCAAAGATAGCTCTTGGTAACGAAAGGGCATCAAATTGTTAGCTCATAGATGGATTCAAGTTATTGAAAATCATGACCTATATTTCGAGGAGTGAGTAAACAAACCACTTATCAATTGTAAGCTGGAATACGCACACACTTTGTTACGCCTTTATAATTTAAATTGCTTAACTTTAACCTTATATTCGGTAATCTGATTGAAAGTAACCATACCCTTTTTAATGCTCATTTGAGCTCTTGTGGGCAAACCAGGACTCGAATGTTGCACTTTATTCTCTGGTCAAATAAAAAATAACTTTGTTGATTTAAAAAAAAAAGAAGTATATATAGATAAAGTGGAATAGATGTGACAAATATAAAGGAAAAGAATTTTCTAGCTAAAACTTGTAAAGTTGAAAATCGGAAACCAGATAGACAGTTTTACTTCGCAAGTATTGCTGGCCACTGGGGAGGGAAGTCGACCAAGTTTTTCTATTCAATAAGAAAATAAATAAATAATAAAAAGGGGGAAAAAGAGAGAGAAAACACTTCTCTAGCTTTTAGTCAATTTACTGAGAAAACTTTGATAGTCATGTAAAATAAAAAGAGACTGGCAGAGAGAGAGAGAATGTTAAACACTTCATCTCTAAAAATATTATGATAAATAACAGTCAAACATGATAACTACATCATGTTGAACTTGGATTTCTACATTAAATAGTTGTCAAAAAATTATCGCTAAATACTATTATATACAATAAAAAATTGCGTTTGATTACGTAAGAGTATGGTTGTATATAAACCAGGAAATTGACACCATCAATCATCCGGCTGTTGACGTGTATTTCGCTCTTTCATCAATACGAGCTACACCTTTCAGAAAATTTACTTAAATATTTAAATAAGATAAACCAGAATAACCTAATAAGCAGACTGAAAAAGACCTAAATAAAGACCTAATAACCAGAATTATCTTCAAGTTTACCAGTTTTTTTTTATTAGTTACTAGTGTTTTTTTATAAGGCTGCTTTGGTAGCGTTGTTATGATTATGGACTACTATTTAGGAGGTCTCCAGTTCGAAACCTGCTAATTACTGTTAAATTTTTATGTAAAAGTTTGAAAAATATTTATAGTTCTTCGGCTAACTTAGGGGAAAATGGACTAGCCACTTCTTCTGTGACATTGGCGTATCTGCTGGTCCAGCCTTCAAACTTCACGGGTGTTACAGATTCCTGGCACATTTCTGATGTTTATCAGATTTGGAGCGTTGCATTTATTTAACCAGTAGGCCAATCTCTTTGTTAGGGCATTATTTTACACTTAGTTTTTAGTTTGGAGTATTTACTTTGTGATATTGGAATCATTTTCATTCATAATTCCTGTGCTATTGCAATGGAGGAACACTAGAGAGTTGGAATTAATCTCATTGAATTTGGGCCGCATTTATTTCCTAATTTATTTTTCTTCCGTTAAGAGATTAAGTGAAGATAAGGAATGATTTATCCTTTAGAAGAGACTACAGTATTTAGAAAAAAACTTATTATCTGCAAGTAGCGAATTTTAATTGCGTGTTTTTACGTTCAGTGGTTCATTTAATGTGGATAACAATTTTTTACTTTCTTATGATGCTGTGATTGTGTCAAATATAGGATATTGAGTTTTCACCAAAGTTTCGAAGTCTTATGAGTATGAAAACTTTTTTTTGCAAATAGTGTGTGTGTTTTTCTATGTTTCTATTAGGTATTAATATAAGTATAAATCATTCACGAAAAATCGCAGTAAGTTCAAACATAATGAAATGTAATTGGTTGTGATGTGTTGTAGAGTAGTGGTAGTGGTTGGTGTATAGCACGAGCGGTTTAGTAAAAGGGCTTTTGTTTGTAAGTATATGCTTAAGAGGGAAGTAATAAGAATAATTAAGAAAACACAGGTAGATTAAATTAAATAGAAAGAATATTGTGATCGTGAAATAGACCGGAAATAAGTTGTAACGATCCTTGAGTATGAATAATTTATTTATTTATTTTTTTGCCAATACCTTAATGCTGCATAGATACTAGTAGGATTTGTGTGTGTAGGAATGTGCATAAGAACAGACATAAATACAAAAAAATAAATTCGCAAGAAGCTCAAACTTGTTAATTCGTTTATAACAATTGCAAAGATTTCGATTAAAAACAATATACGACTAAATTGAATGTTTCGAAACAATTGATATCAGAGATTTCTAGCACAGATTTCGGTGCTGAGACATTAAAGTTTTCCTCTATATCGCTAATCAGTGCAATTACATGGTGAGAGTGGAGAAAAACTAAGCATTGAATAAAAGTTCTGTCTTTAAAGCACATTCGGCCAACAGATTTGTGAGAATTATAGTTTCAGTGAAATACGTTTCGCTAAAGACAAATGTTTAACATCGGATTTTTTACAATTCTTTCCCGATATGGTAACCCCTCTAAATTTTAATATATGATATCTTACTTATTTAATACTTTTCCGCTTACTAAACTAATGTCTATCATAAATAAACTATTATAAATCAATTAACAACTTAATTCCTCTTACATCAGTTAACTATGGAATGGATGTACTATTAACTGGATATAACATTGAAATGGATTTATAAAAAAATCTATTTACCTATTACACTTGTTTTTGAAAGACAATAAAATAATAAAATATGTTATATATATATATATATGTATATTATATATATATATACAACCTGGTACATACAATGTATATTAATAAACCAAAAAAAAATACGAGCCTGTTATGTAAGATATAGAGAGAAAAAGTTTATGTGGAGATGCGTCTATCTCCATATACCCAATATATACCTATTATATATATAGATACCTATATATCTATATATATATATATATCTACCTATATATAGATAATATATATATCAAGTGTAATATATATATAAAAAGAAGAATGGTACCTTATTATATCAACATTTTAGTGGGTTGAAAGTTGCTAGAAGATTGAGTCAACGAGACAACAAAGAGCTCCTCTGAGTCCATATCAGGACACAAGAGACTATTTCTCGTACATAGACACAAACAACACTATAACACACATACATAAACACACACACACACATATATATATATATATATATATATATTTCTAAACCAAGACTCCACCTTCTCCAAACACCAGAATATTGCAACCTCCCAGAAATGTTGCCCAGAAAACAGACTAATATATTGAAGTAAAACACACACACACATCATCATCGTCATCACACTAGTCGTCTTCTTTGTCCAGACACTTTTAATATATATAACATATGTGTAAAGAAAAAGAAGATATTGTTTGTCTTCTTTTATCTAAAGAGAAAGAAAAGAAGGAAGAAAACACATAAACAAACAATAGAAGAACCGGAAGAAGAAATTTATGCCATAATATCCTATTATTTAAGTGTCTTTTCTTTTAATTAAATTAATAAAAATCTATTTGATTAAATTAGATTTATTAATACCTTTTCAAGGGATTTAATTGGATAGTACCACTGCATCTGATTGTTGAATTGTTAAAATACGCGGACGATATTGTTTTGATGTCCAGTAACGCAGCGACACTTCAGCGCATGATAAACGATGTAGAAAAATATTGTGAACAGTGGAATTTACAAATAAATTTAAAAAAGTCTCAGATTATGATATGCAGAAAAGGTTGTGGCAGATATAAGAAAAATGAGAAATGGTACTACAAAAAGCAACGGATTGAGGTGGTAAAAAAATACAAATACTTAGGAGTATCCTTGACCCCAACTTTGTCGTTATCACAGCACTTTAAAGAGAGATTATCAGCTGCAAAATTTGGACTGAATAGTGTATGGCAACATCTAGTAAGAAATGAAGCTGTATCACTAAGCAGTAAGATGCAGTTGTTCAACTCAACTTCAAAAATGGTGATGTGTTACGGGGCACAAGTGTGGGGCGGTAAGGAGTACGACGAAGTGGAGAAATTACAACGATACTTCCTGAAGAAATTGTACAAACTACCTAATAATACACCTAATTACATGTTGTATATAGAAACTACCAGGCAGCCACTTTACAATTACACACTGAGGTTACATATAAATTACTTAAACAAAGTGCTGAACCAAAGTCCTGATCGCTTAACTAACTTCCTTGCCAAAATTATTATAGAAAGGAAACTGTCGTGGTATCAAAGCTTATTAGATTACGCTAAAAAGTTTAATTTAGAAATTTCTCTTCCAGTTCTCACAGATCACCATACGAAATGGACGAAAGGACTTATAGATAGTTTATCTGGACAACATAAATTAGCATTACAGGAGAAAGTAAGAAACAGTGAATATCACCAACAATATAAAAGTTTAAATCTGGAACATGCTAATAAATACATTAACGATAGTAACAGTATACATTTCATTCAAACCATTTTTCGGGCCAGGGGAGAGTTATTGGAATTAAATTATCAGCCGTGGAAAAGAGACAGAAACTTTACATGCTCTCTCTGCAACATGAACGTTAACGAAGATACCTACCACTTTATATCAGTATGCCCGGTACTTAATGAGTTTAGGATAAAGTATTTTGGAAAGAAACGAATGGAGTGGCAGGAATATATAGAGGTACTGAATAGTAATAATGAACACAACAGGCTGTATAATTTATATAAATATGTCCAAGTAGCACATAGTTATAGAAAGATATTAGTATCAGAGTTTAATTATAACAACTAATTTTTTAATAATTTAAAAAAAAAAAAAGAGGGGAAGTGAAATGTTTAGTTTAATTTTATATCTGTATTTCGAATTATTTCTAATTTGTATGTGTATCTCCGTATGTTTTTGCGTGAACGTCTTTAGTTTTTTTTTGGGTTCTGTGTATTTTCTGTCATGTTGTATTGTTTTTCTAAAACTACAGTTGCACTAAATTTAATATGGTTATTTTGCTTTCCAAATTAATCACATTTATAAACTAGACTACTCGACAGACGGCCTACGAGCCATTGTCTAAGATGTGAAAACTTTTTATTTGATTTGAAAAGAAACATTGATTATTTTTTATTTATTTTACATTATTTTCTTCTGCAGTTTTAAGTTGACATTATTAAAATATGAATGTAAATTTCTTTTCATGTAATTTTTATATAATATGAAATATACATCATTCATTCATTCATTCATTCTTTTCTTTTAATTAAATTAATAAAAATCTATTTGATTAAATTAGATTTATTAATACCTTTTCAAGGGATTTAATTGGATAGTACCACTGCATCTGACACACTAGGGTTTCGGGCGAAAACCATCAACCGAAAGTGTGTCATTACTGAATTTGTTTTTTTTAGTTTTTAGCAAAAAACACACACAAATACCCATCACTTATATCTGTCTAAAATCATTTTCCCGGGAAAATCGACTTTTTGGGAAGTTACTGGGGAAATAATAGCATTTAACTATTCTCCGAAGTACTATTTTAGTACAGAATATGGTTTCTTTTAGCGTGAAATCTTTTCTAAATAATTGATTGTGCGGAATTCGTAGCATTAATACAGTTTATTGGTGCGCTCTACTAGACTACAATATAAAATCACTTTTCTATCAGTAGGTCCTACCATCATCTCTATATTTTTGGTAGATTAATTTAAAAATAAAATTTGAAGTTTAAATAAAATAAATTGTCATTTTATATAAACTAAAACAAGATAAGGTGTTTTGTGTCGGATTCGATTGGCCTCAAAACATGTTATTTCCGGTAAAAATTTAATTTCGAAAATTTCACACGATTGCAATACTTCCTCTTACTAGGAATAACGGAGAAAGTAAAATATATATTAAAACAAAAACAAAAAAAATAAAGAAATGACTAAAACTGGTTGGTATATTAAAACTGCTACAACTATATCATCACAAACAAGTATTGTCTGTTTATTTATTGATTGGGCGAATCATTGTTAAAATGGGATATCAAAAAAAAAAAAAAAACAATAATATTAATAGAGACACGGTATCAATTTGGCCTTATTAACTGCTACAAGCTTTTATTATTTATTAAAACAAGTGGCTAAATATTAAAAACTGTTACATTGATGAAAATTCAGAGGGTTTTATTAAACCAGTTTTTAACCTTATGGTGGAGAAGGAGGGTGATGAATTAAATGTTCTTGTTAACGAGCAAAAAATAATTATTATTGTCGTCTCATAGTCAGTGAAAGGTCATAATATTCCATAAAGGTTTTGCCATAGTAATTTGGAACTTCACTTTAGAGCTCTCTGGTGGCCAATTTTCATTCTAACCACTTTTACCGTTTCCAAACATGAGTTATTTTTTTTATTGTCGTTCTTTTTAAAATAATAATAATAATATCTTAAATAGTGAACAATTAACTTTAATAGTGAACTATTAACTTTGTCTAAAGAAAGGTTATTGTAACACGTGTTAAAACATAAATAGTGTGAGCTTTTCTTTTACTTGTTCACCTTATTGTATTACTTTTCCTGTTCTCCTCAATTTTATTCTTAATGGCTTTAACGATTTTCATTAAACTTACTGTAATTTCCAACGGTAGAGCGGTTTAATAATTTTCTTGAAACTCGGAATTTTAGCAATCTATTTATTTCTGATTATTTTTATTTAGATGCTAGAATTGTATAATCAGCTATGATAGGACATTAGAGGGAAACATAACCCCGCCCTTTCACCCAAACCCCTTAAATTACTTTACCAGGAGAAATATTGCAAATAAAAGTTGTAGTTCACATTCCTAGTTCAAAGAAAATCGTTGGAGCCGTTTTAGAAAAAATACCAGCTCATCTTGTTTGATCCTTTGGCTGTTATCAATGCCCTCTACAGCAGCTGTTCACAAGCGGATGCGGCGGCATCGTTGTTTTACAATAGACTCCACCCTAAGTTCCGCCCCTACTTTTGACAACAGCTTAGGTGTGTCGGTGTGATTGATGAATTACTATAATTAGGCATCCTCTTAGAGAATTTTGCCCAAGAATGCTCCTTTGCCGAAGAAATCCCCACGACCGTCGACTTCTCGCCCACAATTAACCTTGCTCACTTACATATCCTCTATGGGCCAGTGCCCGGCTATGTTATGAAACCATGGGAATACAGTCTTCGTGGTTGATTCTTTGGTTGTGATAATTCGAAAGAAGAGATTCCTTAGCTTTTGTCCCTTGGAAGAAACTGGCCCAGATTGTAAAAAAAAAAAACGGATGCATCTGCACCATTGTTTTTATAATGGATTCCCAGACATTGAGACATGATAGGAATGTGAAAGCTGTTTCACTAGCGAAAACTTCCTAAACATAGACAATGCCACCCCTAGATTTTCTCATCCTCTTTTGAAAACAGCTTAGGTGTGTCGGTGTGATTGATGAATTACTATAATTAGGCATCCTTCTAAAGAATCCCGCCTAAGAATGCTCTTTTGCCGAAGAAATCTCCGCGATCATCTACTTTTCGGTTACGATTATCCTTCTGATCCATTGACCAATCAGGTCAGTATCCGCTATGCTATGAAGATCGTCTACAAATCGAAGAGGCAGGCCAGTTTCTAATTTTAAGCTAATCAAATAAATAGCTTAAATAAAACAAACAAAATAATGGTTATCGGGGGGGGGAGGGGGAGAAGAAAAAATCTTTCAAAGATAAAAAGTATTTTTCTTTGGCCCCTGCCAACCAATATTTTGCTTGTTTTATTAAGAGGCGTTGATCTAGTGGCTAGCGCACTCACCGTTCTTGCGAGAGTTCAGGGTTCGATTCCCGTGAGTGCAGAGTCGGTGTTGACCCAGCATCACGATAAAAATTTGGAAGCAACAGTTAGTAGCGCCCTAGATAGCGAAGGCCGGAACTAAACGGCGTGGGAACTGCGGCGTGCTTACCACACGCCCCCCTATTCAAATCGTCGTCTCCCAAGCCTTGGTGGCCCTTCATGGGCTGTTGGGCCATAGAGTTTTTTTATTATTAAGAGACATGATAGGCCAAATGTAACTATCGTTTATAGAGATATAGCTTAAATACAATTAAAACTGGGAAATGCGACATTTCTTGAATAGATTTCTCAGGTTTTCTGGATTTTTTCGAAAATAATTTCAGTGGTTTTCTTTAAACATGAAGTACTTTCATTTCATATATGAAAAACCTATCACTTTTATTTGAAATATTTTTCTGCAAAACATTTATTTTAAAGCGTTTCTACATTCAGTGATATTAGATTTCAAATGTTATTGGGATTTGATGGAAGCGTTGTCAGAAACAAACTTCTAGATTACAATACAGTCACAGTTACTTACCTGCTATCAAACAACACTATATTCATGTTTAGGAAAGTAACTGTTAAGTAAAACTTCAAAGTTTAAAGAAAATGTGTTGGTAATGATTGCATTAAGAGAAAAGTGTGTGTGAATATTTAACCAATATTTTTAAAAAATGAAAAATGATTTATTTATAATTTTTGTTAATTTAACACACAAAAAACAATGATACTATTGTCAAATAATCTTGAAGTGTTAATTACATTTACGGTTCTTTTGTTTTAGAACTATTGGTACGAAGACTGGGATAAAAGAAAGAGGCGGTGATCCAAATGGAAACAACGATAGCGGCTATGCCGCCTCCGGGGGTGGAGATCTATTACCTCATGATACAAAGGTAACCTTTAATTATACTTTTCTTTGAGTTTATCACCTGCATTGAAAGAAAAGAAAAACATTTTTTTTTATCTTAATTATTTATATAATTATACTTTTTCAATTTTTTTTTTTTTTTTTTTTTTTGAGGTGGAGAGCTTTAATTTTATAATTATTGCTTTGAGGAAGGTTATTTTTCTTTCACATCTTTCCTTGAAAATCGGTTTTCCTTTGATTTTCTTTTCGTTAGGAAAAAGAACAGTAACTAAAAATATACCGTTTGTAGAACTTGGTATGGAATTTGGTACAAAGGTCTTTGCAGATATTTACTATTGCAGCTGTTGGATTTACCAGAATTTTTTGCTAATTATTCCAATATTACGTCAGAAACGAACTTCAAACAGTCCCAGTTTTGCCAATACTAGGTTTGGCAATTTGGAGCAAAATACGCTCAAGGGACTGTTCGGAAGAGTTGGAGTTTAGGGATACCTTAAGATAGTGTAGTCAGACCGGTAGCTGGCTGTCTTGTAAAGGTAGTTTTTCTTCTTGCTTTCCTGGAAGGATAAAAGCCATATTGGCTTAGGTTCCACGCCTTCGGGCACCTATAATTAATAACAATAATAACTTCAAGCAAATTATACCGGGTGTTGGTTGAAACCAAAAACAACAACTCTCCAAATTATGCTGATTGCAATATAAGCGAAACGTCAATTTATCCGAAGACTTTAATAGTTTGAATGACAATGGCAGCGGAAGGCTTGTAACATCATTCACACATATTCTCTTAATCTTTTTGAGATTGTTCTATATCGTCTAAAAATCTGTGTGTTTTGACATGAAGACGATGTTTTTCGTTCATTTCGTCCGTTTGACATAAAGGGTTAAAAGTACAATTGCAACAATTCAGTTATTCCAATCTGATGCAGATACTTTTAATGTTGGCCTAATTTCAGCCGAAATGATAATGTTCCAACAGCCTGCCTATCTCTTCTTGGTAGATATTCTTCAGTGTGGTGGATTTGCCCAGGGTTTTCTTTCTACTACTTTCTTATATCTCAGTTTGGTCCAGAGATTTTCTTGTAACTTTCCACTTAATTGATAGAAAAGTATCTGATTGAAGCAATTTAGCAAATATCACTCTTTGGCTAAAACTGCCTACTTCCTCAAAAGTCAAAAGAGTATTTAAATTGAGAGTCCAGGGTGTGCAAATTGATTTTTTGCCATGTACGAGCCAATCATATCACACTCTTTCAAAAACATTTTAAAGATGATCAAACGTCTGAATTTGGTTGGCGATAAGAAAATGAGGCATATTTTCTTGGAAAAATAACTGCTCTAAATTTTTCCCCATCAAAATTTGTATTTTCTTTGGGTTAGAACGCAATGGAATAATGATTAAAAAATTGTAAAAATAGTAGTGTTGATTTTTCAAAGTTTGTTTTTACAAATTTAATACAACGTTTCTAAAAAAAAAGAAAAATATATTCAGATAAACGAAATTATTATTTTTACAGTATTTATATAAATAATGGAAAAGTGTAAATAAAAAAACTAACGTACGTTTGAGAAGCAGCCTGCCCACAGTATGTTCTTACACATGAACGTATTTTCATATAAATTACGTTTTTATCACCATTCTGTCATCTAAGTAAAAATGACAAAAAAAACTGAAATGACTCAAAAAAGTAAAAATGGCCAAGTTTGAAATTAAATACTGATTAGTTAATGAATACTGCATTCTCAGTAGAGGAAAGATAATTATCAAAATAATTAGTTTCAATGGAGTATAAATAGTGACCTCTCTACCACTCTGGATATGAGTTCTATTGAGATTGTTATTACTGCAGTAAACAGCTGTTAAAATGTAAATATATGTTTGATAGAAACGATGAATAGGGTAAAGCTAGGAGAGATGACGCACATTTCAAAGTTATCCCCTGTATCAAAATATAGGATATATATTAAAGAGGTAATGCTTATAAAACATATGGTCAACTAGTATTATCTGCAAAAAAATGTTATTTTTCAAAATAAAGACATTCTCATTTATTTCAAAGACAAAATACAAATACACTACATTTGGTCGCCTCTCCTACTATCGTAGGATGATAGATGACGCAACATAGGTAGGAGACCTCTCCTCTGTGAAGGTAACATGGCTGATCAACATGAAACTTGGTAAACACTATGTCTACGAGTCCAACTTTAACGACAGCAGGAAATCTTTCATTTCAATTGCAATTAATATAGTACATATATTAAAAAAAATGTACGAAGCGTTATGAAAATTCAGGTATTCACCAGATATAGCTGATGCGTATAAATGTTCGTAGAACACAGAAGAACACACAAAATAACTGAAGAATTTTGCAATACTTTCGCTTCTGATCTCTCTACTCCTGGACTAACTTACATGTCGCCACGTGGTGGCAAACAAGAGAAGCAGAGCCTGCGTTTTCTCTCCTATCCCCATCATCTCTCCTAGCTTTACCCTATCAGTTTTTCTTGGATGAATACCATGTGAATAGTAGATAGATTCTTTTAAAGCAGATGAATTGAATATTGTTGATCAGCTACTTCGCAACTATTGTCATACAAGTTATTTTTATTAATAATGCATATTTCAGGCATGAATCAATTAACAATTGTGACGTTATAGGCGGAAATTTGGAATTATTCATAGACTCTCTTCTTCTGATTCTGATTATCAGCGATTTTTTTTTTGCCTACAATACGTCATAAGAGGCAATAAAACACGTCATGTGTCACAACCTCTCTAAATACCGCCACTACAACCCCACCACAGCTTTTCTTACACACATCACAAGCATGACTAACCAAACTATCACTGAGGAGTAAATCACACACCATTGGTTAGCAAATAAAGCAAGGGATGTGTAATATGTGACGGATATGAAATTAAGATCATATCAGACTAAGTTACGGCTGTATTATAATCTTATTTGATTCTCTCGCCTTCAGTAACAGATCTTGATAGTTTTTACAATTATAAAGGGAGTTCCTAAGTTAATACCATTTACCCTAATACTTTACCGCACCAAATCTATATAATTATAATACTAACTTATATCAGCAAATAAGCAGGATCTCTGCTGATATTACCATTGTAAATTGCCGAGTTCTGAAAACCGTTTACCCCTCCGTCTACTTTTTATTCTATTCTAGGTCTTTTCAACAGAAACTTAACGACACTTAGGCCCAAGACAGGAAGCAAATTATACGAGAACTTCCACTCTACTACAGTCGTAGTATGTTTCACTAATAAACCTCCAGATTCTTAAATAAGTTCTTTAAAAATTTAATGGATCCCTCAAATAAAAATCAAACTCGGAGCAAAAAAAGGCGAAAATTTTGGGCATTGAAATAGGCAGTAGCCCTAACATTTAACTGCTCATGACATACGTACAGTCTGAACACCACATTTATTACTTATGATTTCTGGTATTTATATAAATTTAATTTTTTACTTTCTCTTAATCCTAATAAGAGGAAGTATATATATCAAATTTTCGAATTCATTTTTCACCGGGAATACATGATTTGAGGTCCCCTGAGTAAGAAAAAAATGTTTTTAGTGAATGGACTTTATGTGAATGTGTGTGTGTGTGTGTGTGTGTAATCTTTTCCCGGAAATATTTATTTTTTGTGTAGTTGTACATACTATAAAGAGTATTATTATTTATTACACATCAGAAGTAATACTAGAATTCTAAATTTATAGAAAATCGGTTGACCGGAAGTGCGACTTTACGAAATAAATTTTTGACTTTATTTTTGGAATTGTACCAGGAAACAGCTATAACGATGTCCTTTTACACTTGGAACATTATGTGCACAGATATAAAACACAGATCCAAAAATTGCTCTAGAATCAATCCAGCCGGATAGCAACAACACTTTGGTATAGACTGTATACACTCTTCTCCATACCTGCAGCTTGAGAAATAAAGTAGAACGTTCCTGTGGGTGCCTGGACAAGTAGGAATAAATTATAACGAAGTGGCGGACAAAGCATCGAAGGAAGCAGCACTACTGCCAAATAAACAAGAACTCATCCTGCCATTTGATTGAAGAAATCATCTGAAAAAAGAGCCAATTGCCCTATGGAAGAGAGAATGGGAATTCATATCAACTACAAACAAGCTGAGAAATATTAAGAACTCATAAGCTAAGGAAATGGATGAAGTCATATCGAGCTATTCGACAAGAAGAAATTGTATTGGCAGCCATAACATATAATAATTTATTTGCTACATAGCTACCTGTTTCGTAGTGAGCAACCGCTGATATATAATGTTTGTTTAGTACCATTGACTTGGCGACCACATTCTAATTCAATATCCACAATATGCTAATGCTTGAGAAAAATTGAATACGCCAAACAATCTGAAAGAGGCACTAGATGATGATGAATGTACCATGAGCAAAACAATACAATTCCTTAGAGGTATTCAGCTATTTAATTTGACATGATAATCTGAATTTGTATCGGAAATTGCACGTGGAAAGAATAGTTGGATGGAAGGTGTGATTTAGGGCATACTTTGATTGAACGTCAGGGGCAAAGTACCTTAGTTGTTGAGCCCCTTCAAAAAACAAAATAAATAAAAAAAACGGATATAGAAGTATCACTTTTATTTGGGATATTTTCCTGCAAAAATAGTTCTGCGTAATAGGTGGCGTTGTATTTCATAAATTATGTAGAGTTGGTTAAATTTTATTGGGGCTCTCTTCTGGTTTAATATGGAATTACTTTTACTACCTGCCTGAGCCCACTATCTCTGTATTTATGTTAGGGTAATCAGCAAAATTTAAAATTTAAAAAAAATAACATCATTTTATATGTAATTACACTAACAGCAGTAAGTGAAAGTTGTGTGAGTGTTTCACACCAGGTTTTTTTTTTTTTTTTCTTCGGATCAATATCTCCATTTCACAAACATCCATTCTTCTTGCCCTTATTCTTCTTATGCTTCTATTTATTTTCTTTTAATAATCCACTTTCATAAGCAACCAACTGGCTCACAAATAGACAGCCATTGTTTAATAAGTAGTATTAATTCTTTCGTTCAAACTAAACTGGCTCTTTAGTACAAACGTAATATAATAAATAGAAACAAATTGGTTTTACAGTAGCCTAAAATGAATTTCATTCAAGAGAATCTTCATTGTACACTTTTCTTGCCATTCATCCACTAGACAGGACGTAAGCGAAACGTGCGAGAAAAATGAAAAGCGCTTTTCTTTCCAATATCATCAAGTGGGAGGAAAATTGTGAACAAGGAAAACTGCAGACACAACTTGCTTTCCAATTTTATTCTACTAGGACATTACTATTAAGGAAAGTAAAATGTCGGTTGGCAATAGAGAATCACATGTGGCGCCTAGGCTCAATCAGTCCAGCGAGCCAATCAGTGAAGTGATGACACAGCTGTCGAACTGAGTTTGGTTAAGTGCCCACCTTAATCACACACAACACACTGTGGACCAATTCACATCTAGCGTTCGTATATCAGATACTCTGTTTATTCCACAAAATTTAATCTTCTCACATATTGGAACAATATGAGGTAATGCTTGCATCAGTGTTTAAATTAATAAACATTTCAATAACACTAATGATAATAATAATAAAAAAAATCTGGTGTGAAACACTCACACAACTTTCTCTTACTCCAGTTTTCAAAATTGTAATTGGAAAATGTTGTAGTTAGTGTACCTGTAATGCGATCCGAACAGAGTGATCCCGAATACAATACCAAATTTAATGAAATTCATCGAAAACTGAAAAAAACTGTTCAGTAAAAACGCACTTCCGGTTTAATAATTTTCTTGAAACTCTAACTTCTTAATAATTTTAGCAATCTATATATTTCTAATTATTTTTGTTTAGATGGTAGAATTGTATAATCAGCACTTTAGAGGTAGGACTTTAGAGGGAAATCTAACCCCACCCTTTCACCAGGAAAAATATTTCAAATAAAAGTTGTAGCTCATTATATGAGTAGTTCACATTCCTAGTTCAAAGAAAATCGTTGCAGCCGTTTTCGAGAAAATACCAGAAAAATCTAAAAAATACATTTTAGTAAAAACTCACTTCCGGTCAGCCTATTTTCTTCAAACTCGGAATTTCAACAACACATTAAATTGTAATTAATATTCCTTGATGACAGAATTGTGTAAACTGAAAAAACACTTTAGAGGAAAACCTAACCCCATCCCACTCCAAAAGTGCCCTTAAATGAATTTTCCTAGAGAAATGTTTAAAAATAAATGTTGTAGATCTTTGTGTGTGTGTGTGTGTGTGTGTGTGTGTGTGTAGTTCATATATCAAGTTTAAAGAAAATCTTTGAAGCCATTTTTGAGAAAATTACAAGGAACTGAACAAACCATTCAGTAATGTGGTACTTCCGGTTGAGGAATTTTGACAGATGACCTCAAAATCTGTAGTCATGGTAAAAATGATATGGTTGCAATACTTACTCTTTCTGAAGTAAGAGAAAGTAATATAAATTTCCAGTATTCAATCTATTAATTTAATCACACATACCTTAGACAGGTGTACGGTGGAAGAATTTTTGCTCACCTGGTATTTAAATTAACTTGTCAAACTGGCAGAACTAAATTATGGAATTAGCTATCCAACAACTTAGAGCGCAGCACTTATCAACTGAATTTAATTAGAATAAGTTATTCATATAATGGAGCCGTTTTACATTTTAACAATCTAATAAAAGTTTTCATAATTTCTGCCAGTTAACTTTTTTCTAGCACGGACAATAAAGTTATAATTACAAATTCATGGTGGTGGGTTCCAATTTTCTCACACAGTAGTGCCACCTATGTGTAATGGGACCTAACGTTAATTGGGAACTTTTACAAAATACTATTCGGTCTTAAATGTCATTAAGAATATTAACAAAAGATTACTTTCTCTTATACTGTAAGAGGCCAAACAAAATATTTAAAGATACTTGTCATTCCAAGTTGATATCAGCTCGCACAAAGTTTGTGACAAAATCCCTTACCCTCATTGCAATAGACCTATCATTCTCCATCGCAAGGGCACTGCATTTCTGTCAACCTCAAGCTCTTAGAGTGGGTAAACTAAGGAAAGCCTCTTGGTTCTGGAAGGAGAAGTTAAAGAGAGCAGAAGCTAGTCCAACCGCCTATATAAAAAGGGCCTCTGACTCTCACTTTCCTCATTGAGTCACCGTCAACCGTCAATGTTCAGCGTACTTCGTTCTCACAACGCCATATTGCCAGTTAATCTGTCACTCTCTTATCACGCTGCCACACTCTTATCCTAAAATATTACAGTGAAAAGTCCTGGCAGTATTTTCTATTTAAGTTAATAGAGACAGTAAGTAACTTAACTCAGCTTAAGTTCTTCTTTTGTTGTTCCAACCCTCAAAAAAATCAAGGATAACATTTAACTGAACTTATATTTTACTTTCTCTCACTCCTAGTAAGAGGAAGTATTGTGATTGTGTCAAATTTTCGATATCGAGTTTTCACCGGAAATATCCGTTTTGAGGTCCCCGAGTCCAAAAAAGTGGTTTTTAGAAAATGGTGTATGTATGTATGTATGTAAGATTTTTTTGTTTTCATGCGAAAATAGCTGTAGCGATTTTCTATAAGCATAGAATAATAACTGCAAAGATATAAACCTATCGCTTATATTTGAGACATTGTTCCAGACAAATTTATTTGTTCCGTACATGTATCTACAACCCCCTCTATCGCCTTTTTCTTTTGGTAAGCCCTCAGACCCGTCCTACTGAGGGACAGGAGATACTCCGAAATTCCCTGCTTACTTGCTTTTATAAATCTTTTAGCTTGGAGGCACTCCTGCGTGTCCCCCCAGCGTTTCTCCAAAACTCTCGTCTCCCAGAGTCTAATCTGTTTGCCACGAAACGCCTTTGTGACAGCCAGGGCTGGTTCGGGACCACAGAATGGTTGTGATGATCCCTCCCTGGCCAACTGATCTGCCCTCTCATTGCCCTCTATTCCCTCATGTCCGGGTATCCAATAGAGGCGCACCGTACCCCACCGAGCTAAAGCATTGAGCCTTCTCCGACATTCTCCCACTAATTTCGAACTCCACCAAGGCTTACTCAAAGCCCTTAGTGCGGCCTGGCTATCCGAGAAAATCCGCACTTCCTTGAACTCTCCCTGCCATTAATTACTGTAAAAAAATGTTGTGTGAATGTTTCACACCAAACCTTTACCAGGCTCTGTGTTATTGAGAAGTCCTACCGTGTAACGAAGCGAAAAATATCCTAATTTACATTCATTTTAGCAGAGACTTTGCTAATATTAGATTTTCTGATAAACTTTTTTTAAGATATTCGCTTTGCAATAAACTCTTTAATTTCTACTGAATTTTGTTTAGATGTTTTTTATAAAATTAGAATCACAAATAAACAGACAAACGCCTTTCTATTGTTATTTTTGGATTCTCCTTTACCTTGAAACAAAAACTAGAATTTGGATGGTTCCAAAAATTTTGGTTGTTGTGGTTGGATAAAAGCAGAGAGATGGAGTTGAGTAAGTAAATCAAGAGATTTTGTACAGATCAAAACCTTATTTTCCCTTACACAGTTTTCTATCATGACTGCCAGGTCAGATGGAAATGTAAATGCAATACTAAATACACTGTTTAAATGTAAAGTTAAACAGAAAATTTACATTTAAATTGATATTAGTATTTATACATATTGTATATACAATTTAGTTTATTAAGAAGGTTTTTGAAGTGGATTATGCTGAAGTTTCAGGTATCACGACACGATTATATCCCCCTGAACAACGGTCTCCTATAGGGCAAACTACGAACGAACACACACATATACATATATCTTACTAACCTACCGTAAAGGGATAAAGAAGGAATAGTCAATGATGGAGAGAGACTTTAATTAAGTAGGCACTTCCGTCAATGGGAGAGTAATCCTTGTTCATCCGGTCCCCAGGATTATAATAGTTAGTGGTGAACCGGACGGGCTATTTGGTAGTATGGGACCCTCCACTCAATTTACAGTGCTAGTACTAGTAGACAAGGTGCCACATCGCTTCAGGTTCTGTCCAAGTTTAATTGAACCACCGCCCAGAGGCTTGTTGTAGTTAAATATTCACTGCTACCCCCTGTTCTCATGCTCTCCTTTCAGCTAAACTACCTCAAATACTGTTTTCTCATCCCGTCACACACCACCACCCACCTAAAACTAAACTATATATACGGAACTGAACCGTATCCAGTCCTTTTATCCAGTCAGATGTAAGGGAAAATAAGCTTTTGGTCTGTACAAAATCTCTTGGTTTACTTACTCTACTCCATCTCTCTGCTTTTATCCAACCACAACAACCAAAATTTTTGGAACCATCCAAATTCTAGTTTTTGTTTCAAGGTAAAGGAGAATCCAAAAATAATAATAGAAAGGCGTTTGTGATTCTAATTAATTATAAAAAACATCTAAACAAAATTCAGTAGAAATTAAAGAGTTTATTGCAAAGCCAATGTCTTAAAAAAAGTTTATCAGAAAATCTAATATTAGCAAAGTCTCTGCTAAAATGAATGTAAATTAGGATATTTTTCACTCGGTTACACGGTAGGACTTCTCAATAACACAGAGCCAGTTATATCACGTAGGTTATGCTAGTATACTGGAGACAACACATACACATAATAGTAGATGATCTGTCTGAATGTTTCCGGATTTAAGTTATACCCGTCTACCTGAGATGTATAGTTACCGCTACTCAAGTGTAATGACTTGGGGGCAATTCTCTATTTAATGCATACATCCCCACTATTCACTTTAAGGAATTAAATTTAAAAAATCTAATCTGAAATAGTCACATGACTTTCTCTTGAATTTTATACTTTATGTATTATTTGTGTAATGTTATGGTGTGGATGTGTGTAGGTAGCTTGTGGCGTGAGCGTTTTAGCTGAAAGGGCTTGTATGTATATACGGTTAAGAGAGAAGTATTATTAATAACTAAGAGATCACACTGCTTTTATAAATATATATATTATTCTTTAAGCAAGTTAAAGTATATTACAATATCACACTGTATCTTAATAAAATAACGTTTATCTAGAATAAGGGAAAATATCTATCATTGGCACTGAGCAATTCCTGAATTGTACTGTTCTGGCTTTGGAAGGAGAATGCGACTTAGTTGTTTGAAGGCTAAGTGCAGACTGTGTACTCTTTGAAAGCTAATGTTAGACTCTATTCTTTGGAATTGCTCTCTCTCTCGCGGGGGAATTTTCTTGTACAAAAGAGTTACCCTAACGGGATTTTGTGCCTTTGTTTAATGATCCCAATTTACAGTACCTGACACTAAAATACACTCTTTTTGAAGTTAAATTCACAGCACTAAGATAATTATAAAATATTAACAAAAATACAATTTTGGATACTATAAAATATTCTAAACTCTAAACTATTATTTTTCGATTTCGTCCTTCCACTATGTGATGGATGCAAGAAACTTGGAAATAATATTAATTTATAAATAAATCTAAAATATCAAGATATGTGACATTCCCTTGCAAAAGGACCAGCCAGGTAATACAAGTACAGTTACTAGGAATGTCCAAGACCTTTATGGCTTTGTTCTATCCCCTTCTCCTCACGAGGGAGGCACTAAACGGACAAAGAGAAGATTAATTTTCAAGACAGACTGGTTCTAGCTACCAAGTTGAATACATCAGAGCCAGTATCAAGTTTTAAGAGTTTATTCCAATTAATTTATAAGCATATTGTTGTGATAATCTAAAGTAACTTAATTTCTCTTAGAGAATATATCTTTTGAAAAACAGTGTGACTTCTTTATTATTGCTAACACTTCATTCTCTTTTAAACTACATACTTACAAGCCCGTCATACAAATCCGCTCGTGCTACACAACCAGCTACCACATATACATCATCACACCAATACATTACATTTGTATACTTTCTCTCGGTAAAGGAAAACCGGGAGAATACATAGTAGTATTTTTATAAAAGTAATTAATCTTCAAATAAGAGTTGATGTGTAGCTGTCGTACAGTACAAACCTGTTAATTTTGCTCTGTGATTTTTATCATTTTTAATACGGTTCTAGAAGTCTTTTTGGTTCTGTTTTTGCGGAAGTGGGCTGCAATATATACTTTTTAATTGTGTGAAGTTTCGAGGATTTTTATCGAGTGGTTTTTCCACAATTAACGATTTATTGTTAAAAATTAACAAGAATACTACAGCTACTTCGATATTAAACTTTTGGACTTTGAGGGAGGGGAACATCTTACTCGCCTGCTAGTAAACAAGATTGGTCATCTGACTGAGTGAGTGCACATACTGTCTCTGTCTCTTTTTAATGTTTCTTCTTCACTGTTACCATCAGCTGATCACTGTTTATTTTTCTATAAAGAGCTTACAATTTTTGCAACTGTTTCAGTTTATTCTTATGTTATTTACTTATTTATTTCTTCAATTCTTTTTTCTGAATTTTATTCATTTATTTTCATCATTGTTATTGCAATCCAGTTATTGTTATTCATGGAATGCCTCCAAAAATAGATAATTCCTCAATAACTGGTTCACAAAATAACCCAAAACGAGTTAGAAGTTCACCAGAGTTGCAGTTAAGTAAAAATAAGAGAAAGAATATGGCTTCTGCTATATCTTTGGATGATCTTAATGCATTAAAATCTGATTTAACTAAGGCTATTATGCAAAACATGAATGATTTATTTGACGTCAAACTCTCTAATTTAGCGACAAAAGAGGATTTACATACTATTTCTAATGATGTTAAAAATCTAAAAGAGGAAAATCAGCTTCTTAGAAGCGAAATTGTCCATCTCAAAGATATCTATCATAGGACAGAAAAATCTATAGAAAGATTAGAATTAAAATCTCGTAGAAGTAACTTAATTTTTAGAGGAATTAAGTATGATGGCAATGCGAATTTGATAAAGTTAGTCATGGATTTTTGTACTGAGGTACTTAAAACTGATATTAACGCTGGCCTTTCATCAGTTTCTTCACTTGGTAGAAGAGATCTACCTAGTAGACCGTTACTGGTTTCATTTGTTCGTTATGAAGATAAACTTACAATTTTGCGTTCTGCTAATCTTCTCAAAGGAACTGGTTTTACGATCGTTAATGACCTTCCGGAAAATGTTAGAAGAAAGAATATGAAGTTATTATTAGTTAGAAAGGAACTTTTACGAATGAATTTGAATATTAAGATCACAGTAAGTGTGGATAAGC
>JAAEAF010013814.1:0-64658 GCA_011037195.1 Triatoma infestans | reverse complement strand
ATACGGTTCTAGAAGTCTTTTTGGTTCTGTTTTTTGCGGAAGTGGGCTGCAATACATACTTTTTAATTGTGTGAAGTTTCGAGAATTTTTATCGAGTGGTTTTTTCCACAATTAACGATTTATTGTTAAAAATTAACAAGAATACTACAGCTACTTCGATATTAAACTTTTGGACTTTGTGGGAGGGGAACATCTTACTCGCCTGCTAGTAAACAAGATTGGTCATCTGACTGAGTGAGTGCACATACTGTCTCTGTCTCTTTTTAATGTTTCTTCTTCACTGTTACCATCAGCTGATCACTGTTTATTTTTCTATAAAGAGCTTACAATTTTTGCAACTGTTTCAGTTTATTCTTATTTTATTTACTTATTTATTTCTTCAATTCTTTTTTCTGAATTTCTTTCATTTATTTTCATCATTGTTATTGCAATCCAGTTATTGTTATTCATGGAATGCCTCCAAAAATAGATAATTCCTCAATAACTGGTTCACAAAATAACCCAAAACGAGTTAGAAGTTCACCAGAGTTGCATTTAAGTAAAAGTAAGAGAAAGAATGTGGCTTCTGCTATATCTTTGGATGATCTTAATGCATTAAAATCTGATTTAACTAAGGCTATTATGCAAAACATGAATGATTTATTTGACGTCATACTCTCTAATTTAGCGACAAAAGAGGATTTACATACTATTTCTAATGATGTTAAAAATCTAAAAGAGGAAAATCAGCTTCTTAGAAGCGAAATTGTCCATCTCAAAGATATCTATCATAGGACAGAAAAATCTATAGAAAGATTAGAATTAAAATCTCGTAGAAGTAACTTAATTTTTAGAGGAATTAAGTATGATGGCAATGCGAATTTGATAAAGTTAGTCATGGATTTTTGTACTGAGGTACTTAAAACTGATATTAACGCTGGCCTTTCATCAGTTTCTTCACTTGGTAGAAGAGATTTACCTAGTAGACCGTTACTGGTTTCATTTGTTCGCTATGAAGATAAACTTACAGTTTTGCGTTCTGCTAATCTTCTCAAAGGAACTGGTTTTACGATCGTTAATGACCTTCCGGAAAATGTTAGAAGAAAGAATATGAAGTTATTATTAGTTAGAAAGGAACTTTTACGAATGAATTTGAATATTAAGATCACAGTAAGTGTGGATAAGCTGTTTGTAGGTTCTCATGTATTCGGATGGTCACTTAATGATGGTCTGAGATTTGATAATGGTGCAGGTATTGAAAAGCTTAACGAAATTATTGGCTCTGATTTGTCGAATTTTATATTTAGTGTGCACTCTAACTCTCTTCCGAGTAACTATTTTGTCAAGAAGCTAAATATCCTGTCTGGTGGCGAAGGATCGACTATCGTGGCTGCACCGGCATTCGAAAAGAAGACATCAGCCCCACCTATATCCTGAGATAATATCGTCAGCCGGCGAAAATCTTTTGTGACAAGTGCGTGTTCTTTGGTAAAAAAATTAAATGTGATTTCTTTTAATGTTGCAGGCTTGAACGCTAAATTAAATGATCCTTATTTTTTAAATTTTATAAAGGCATTTGATGTTTTTGTTTTGTTTGAAACATTTTTAACAGATGTAAATTTTAGTTATTGTAAAAAGGTGTTTAAGGAGTATAATATTTGTTTTAAAATAAAAAAAAAAAAAAAAAAATATTAAAAAATAATAAAAAAATAATAATAAAACTAAAAAAATAATCCCTGCGAAAAGGTTTCAAGGTTTTGGCAGAGCTATGGGAGTGATACGGGGGGGGGCTTTTGGTATTCCCAGCCCCCTCTTATATCTCCCCATTTAATACTTTTTTTTTATACCCACTTTGATCATGATTTTCGTTTATCCACTCTCCTTTCAATGTTTTGTTATATTTTCCACTGTTCCATTTTTTTTCCTTTTTTCTTTCTTTGTTCACCCTTATTTGTTTCTTTTTTTGTTTTTTATTCTTTCTCATAACACCTATGTCACTTTTTTGTGTCCCCTCTCCCTTTTTCTTTCTAAAATAAGTAACTGCTTTGCTGAGCATAACTCTTGCAATTTTATTTTAGTAGGCGATTGTAATGTGAGTTGGCAGCATCGCAGACTATATCTGAGGACATGTTTATAGATAATGTTAAATGCCGACTCCATAGAAATTCTAAAGATCGGGTTCTCGATGGAAGAGGAAAGAGTTTTCTGGAACTTTGTGATGATAACAACCTTATAATTTTAAATGGTCGTTTTCCGGGGGATGTTGACGGGAAATTTACTTATGTAAGTAAAATGGGAGCTTCGGTCATTGACATTTGCGCGGTGTCTGCTTCATGTATTTCACTGATAGATGATTTTAAAGTGTTACCTGAAAATTTTTCGGATCATCAGCCTTTAAATATTGTAATTAATTTTGAACCCTCCACTGATACGACTGTGTTGCCTTTGATGCCTCAACTGCCTTGGTCCAAACACATGGCTAATAATTATAAAACTAAATTGGAACTGTTTTTTTACAGCACTGTTTTCTTCCCCGCTGAGTTGCAGGATTGGTTGAATGTTTTCACGGATGCAATTAAATCTTGCTGTCCTACATCTAATTATGCACCTTCGTTTATTAAAGCTATCAAAAATAAACCGTGGTTTGATGGCATTTGAGTCCGCGCCAGAAGAAGGTCGTTTAAGTTGTTGAATCTCTTTCGTTCTAGCAACTCGGTCATTGTTAGAAATGCCTATGTTGAAGCCAATAAACAATATAAGCTTGCATGTGCGAACAAAATAAAGGAATATTATTCTTCTCTGGTGAGTCGATGTTGCTCCATCAAAGATTCTAAAGAACTTTGGCATATTTTTAATCAATTGAAAAATAAGAATTTTGTATGTGGGAATAACATTACCATGACTGCATGGGTTACCCATTTCAGTAATCTTTTAAACCCTTCAGGTTTTAATCTGTCAATTCAATATGCCGAGCCCTTAATATTCAATCCTCTTCTTGATGACCCTTTTACTTTTGATGAGCTTCGGGCGGCTATTTCAAATTTGAAGGACAATAAGGCGCCCGGCTTAGACCGAATTACTGCAGAATTCTACAAAAACGCCCCAGACATTATGCTTGAAAGACTTCTTTCCTTTTTTAATCACCTTTACAGCGTTGATTCAACCCCTTCTTCTTTCAGTAAAGCTATTGTTTTTCCTTTATTTAAACGAGGAGAGATAAATAATGTTGTTAATTACAGAGGCATTTCGTGCATGGACGCGGTGGCCAAAATTTTCACGGGCATTCTTTTAAGGCGTTTGAAAACTTATATATCAGCAAACAATCTGCTAAGTGAATATCAGGCCGGATTCCGGCGTGGATATTCAACTCTTGATAATTTGTTTGTTTTGTGCAATATTATTAAATTAAAGTTTTTAAGAAGGGCTAAAAAAGTTTATTGTTTTTTTTTAGATTTCTCTGCCGCTTTTGCCCGGGTCAATCGTTCTGCATTGTTTCTTAAACTGCTGAATTTAGGTGTTTCCTCCAAATTTGTAACAATATTAAGAGCTTTGTATAGGGAAACTCTTTATGCGGTAAGAGGTGGCAATGGTATATCGGAGTTTTTTAGTGTGGCTAGTGGTGTGCGACAAGGTTGTCTCGAGCCCAATACTTTTTTCTGTTTTTGTGGACGATTTGCCAGGGCTTCTGGAGGGTGGAGTACGTGTGGCAGATACTGTTGTTAAGATTTTAATGTATGCTGATGACATTGTTATCCTGGACGAGAATCCTTTGCAGTTGCAAAGGAATATTAACATTCTTGAAAGTTATTGTCAACATTGGGGTCTTGAAGTTAATTTAAAAAAGTCGCAAATCGTAGTTTTCAGGAAGGGTGGTAGATTGTCGGGAAAGGAGAAATGGCGATATGGTGACCAAGAAATTGAGGTCGTTAATAATTACAAATATTTGGGAGTTACTATGACGCCTCGCCTCAGCTTTGACACCCACATTAAGAGAAGGTTTCTGCAGCCAAGCTGGCCCTAAACTCTGTATGGATGGGAGTTATTTCAACTAAAATGGTACCTCTCTCTCATAAATATCAGATATTTAATTCGGTATGCAGAGCGATTACCTGCTACGCGGCACAGATTTGGGGATTCCAGCGGTATGAGGCCCTGGAAAAGTTGTTGAAATTTTTTATCAAGAAGCTCTTTTCTCTTCCATCGATTACCCCTAACTACATGCTATATCTCGAAACGGGTGTTGACTTGCTTGAAGTGTTCACTTTAAGTTTACACTTCAGATATTGTCTGAAGGTACTGGAGTTTCCTGCACACCGGCTTCCCAGGATACTGGCGTTGGAAGTCATCAGGCGCAGAACTTTCTGGTTTGAGAAATGGGTTGTTTTGGCGCAGAAATATAATTGCGAATTGGAACTCTCTGCGAATAATGTAATGTTACTTGAACGTCAATTGTCGGTTCTATTAGATAAAATCAGACTAGCGTCTATGGATGAGTCTGTGATGCGTGCAGGACAATCTTCACGATTTCTATTCTATAAGAAATTAGACCTGAGTGTAAGGATTTTTTCATTTGATGCGGACTGTCCTTCTAAGCACTTGTCGCTGAACGATTTGCGATGGTTATTTAAAATGAGAGGGGAATTATTATTTTTGAATTTTACACCCTGGGCTGAGCGAGAGATAGAACTCTGTTCACTGTGTAATCGTAGAGCCAAAGAGGATATAGTGCACTTTCTTGCAGAATGTCCTATATTAGCGGAGTTTCGCTTGCTCTACTTATGTGTGAGGACTCTTTCGCTACAGTCTCTTAGGTGCCTTCTGAATTCACTGAATTGTAAGGGGTTAATTAAATACGTACGCTCTGCATGGTTTTATAGATATGAATTGGTTCAAGAGTTCAATTTTTAGACAGATTAATTGCAACAAAAAGAGTACTATTGCAGTTTGTTTATTTTTATAATGTTTAGTGAATAGCTCGTTCTGCTTCTCAATCTTGTATAATCATATCATTCTTTCCATGTTCTACTCAATTATATTTACATCGAAACCAAGAAAGAAAATAATTTCCTCTATTTTATATTAATTTTCTTAGTTGCCTTTTGTATTTTTACTTTTGATGCTGAAAACTGATCGCATCAACCTCCGGCTGACGGATACTTATCCAAGCCGTATATACTTTTCTTTTATTAACAGTTGTATATTTGATTGTTTTTTGTATTTTTGAATAAAGTATATTATTATTATATTATTTATAAAATTTGTCAATTATAAGTTTGAGAACTGGAGTAAGAGAAAGTTGTGTGAGTGTTTCACACCAGAATTTTCTGGAAAGCGGTTCCAACAATTTTTCTTGAATTTCATATACTATCTACACACACATAAATACCTATCACTTCTATTTGACACATTTTCCTGGGAAAACTGATGGGGGGGGTTTGCAAAGGAGCATTAGCGTTCTGCTTTCGTCTGGTCGTTTCAGTATAATGTGTGAAGGTTTTACCAACTCCATAATATTTAAATATATTGAAGGCATTGACAGAAACTGGATGTGTGAATTTTCAGAACAGACTTTTGCGATTTTCTTGAAAACGGCTACAACGAGTTTCTTTAAACTTGACAAGCTCAGAGCACAGATAAATTCGTATCAATTGTATTTACTCCACTTTTTAGAGAGTTTTTGGGGATCTCCCAGTTATGTTTAAATTTTAAGAATTTTATTTGTAGTTAAATTGTATTGATTGGAACAAGAGAAACTTGTGTGAGTTTTTCACGCTTTTTATTTTTTAATTTGATTAAAAGCACAACTTTAGAAATTATATAAAAACATATTACTGATGACGTGGAAAAAAGAGCGTAACAAAACCGAAATAACGTTAACATCCAACGAGTATTATTTCAATCAACAGAATAAAATGAGGAGGGGTATGATTATCTGAATGTACCTATTGATATTGTTCAAGATTTAATTCGTTTTGGTTGAACTGGGTATATCATCCATGACTGATGACAGCATCCCTATTATGGTTGCAACTATTATGCAATTGTAATTACATCAGCCATAGTATTTTATTGTTTACTAGTTTTTGAATTAAGGTTAGTTTTTTTTTATACATATATATATATATCAGGTAAGAGCTCCGGATATTAGAATTCGTAATCATAATGGTTACCCCCCCCAGAAAATGTGTCACAATCTTCTGTAAAAAAAATAAATATCAGACTAGCAAAACACTGATTATAAGTACAATAAATTTACCTGTTTAGCAGGTGGTAATCGTCTATTCTGGTCAGGACTCCTCCCGTCATCTCCCATCATAGCACCGCCAGCTCTTCTGAAAATTATTACAAACTGCATTTAAACAAAAAAATAATCGATGTTTACATTCAATAAATATATCATTATAGTAAATAGAAAATATTGATTGATTTTATTTCGTCGTGTTAGTTTTTAGAAATTGAACTTTTTCACCAAAAAGTGGATAAGAAGAAAAAATTACTCCAAAACAAACAAAATCTGATGTAAATCTTTCACACGACTTTCTCCTACTGCTGATAATTATAAATAAAATGACAAAGTTTTCTTTTAAACATAAAACATTTATTAATTAGTCCTAAGATAAATACAAAGATGGAAAGCGGGAAAATATAGAATTGAAGGTAGGTATAGAATTGATTACATTGATTAGTCTACAAGTGTGCGCCAATTATATTGAACAAAAATAACCTTTGCAATTTAACGTTACGTATTCCTCAGAAAATCCTAAACACAATTTTTCCAGGAAAATGTTACAAATAAAAGTGATAGGCTAATTATGTATGTAGGCAGTGTACGAAGTTTAAAGAAAATCATTGAGGCATTAACGAGAAAAAGCGGATTCAGTAAAGAGGCACTTCTATATGATATTCCATCTGGTTTCCAACCTTGAGATCAAACAAGAAATATTCGGACTTTGTCATCCGGACTTTTTCAGTTTTTCACGATTTTTCTCGAAAACTGCCTTATCACTTTTATTACAAGCACTTCCTTGGGAAGCTTTGATTTTTTGTGGGAGTTCTCAGGAAGCGGTGCCTTATGCTTCTCAATTAAGTGCTATTTCAAAAAAAAAGTTTGAGAAGATATTCCATAAATCTGAGCGCCGAGGGCGATTCAACGCTGGCGAGGAATCCCACTCTAGTCGTAATAATCAGAGGAACATGGCGAACACTGTCCCTTATTCAGCCCAAAACAATAACTGCAAAAAATGATCACTTTCAGATATAGTTTCCGTGATAGCCTGCTTCTTTTTGTAGTCATCGACCTGTTTCATGGGTTCGCCCATCATCAGGATGTTCTGGTCAAACAGTGTAATAACACAGACTTGCACAGAGCAAATAAGTTGATACACTCCTATTTACTCTGTGTCTATCTTATTACACTGTTTGACAAAAACATCCTGATGACGGGCGAATGCCCGAAACCGGTCGATGACCACAAAAAGAAGTAGGTTATCACGGAAAGTATCTCTGATGCTTTCCAGCTCTGCGGAACCAACCACAACAATGATCACTTTCGCCCAAACCTATTAAGCACCAAATGTTATGGTTCAAGCCAGTCTGCAGACAGGTTTTGCCAGGTATTCCCTAGTGAACTGCTGCACCTGGATGCCTTTATGCCGATGGTATTCCTAAGCCGTGGGGCTGTTTGCCATAGACTTTTTTTTCACTTTCTCTAGTAGAAGAAATATTATAATCGTGTCAAATTGTCGAAATTAAGTATTTTTTTAATTTAAGGCGCGTCAACATGTATGGTCATTGGCGCCCGCAGCCTTCTCAGTGCACTGCCGGCCTCCAGACAGTGTTCTCTCGTTACAGGCAAGTGACAGTGAGCCGGTGAGTTCTCCCATCACCGGACAGTGAGCTGTAGAGGTTACTAGGAAGAAAAAATCTAAGAGTAGCACAACTGGACTCGAACCCGAGTCCTCCGCATGGGAGTCCAGTACGGTAACCACTTAGCTATTCCTTTCCCTTAAATTAAGTATTCACCGAAAAAATATGTTTTGAGGTCCCCAGTGTAGGAAACAAGAAAACTCAAACTTGGTATTCTCTTTAGGTACTACCATGCCTATGTTTCTAGAGATGGATATTCTGTCGCGGAACCTCATTCAAGTCCAACCAGCGCGTCCTCGTCGCGGCTCTGGAAACATCTGCGCTCCACTTTTGTGGAAGCGTGGATGGCCAAGTTAGTGGGCGAACGCAGAGGGTAGCCTTCGGGCTATTTGGGAACTTAGCACTCCCACGTGCCTCAGCTACAATTACAGACTAACAAGTGCAGCGGTGTCCCGTCAGAAGTATGAGTTGGTAGAAACTTTTCTGCCCTCTGTCTGGGTCGCCATAATTTATGTGCGGCCTGAATCTCTCAGCGAATTTTTTTGCTGCGGAGCCGAGGGGGTTCATGCTGCATCACTTACACCTAAACGCCTTAACATCGTACACCTAGAAAATTACATTCCTACATGCCAGTGGCACGTGCTGGTGCTACCCACATGTTAGCCGTGTGTGGATACCTGTGTCGTGGGGAAGGGAAGTCCTGGTTGTTGAGGACGCAGGTTCTTGCTGTAGGCAAGTTACCTCGGCGTGCCATGCAGTCCAACACACCAATTCGGTTCCTGACTCCACTGAACAGACGGCCAGACCCTAACCCAGCTCTAGTCAATCGGCTAGCGTAAAGTACGCATGGGTGAGTTCCCGGGTATTGTGGGCCTTGGTCTACAATCCCTGGGCGCTACATCTCTGGCGCTTCATCAAAGCGTCCCAAATTGTGAGGATCCGTGGAGGGTGGAGAGCTCTGGAGATGAATTTTTAATTTTATTATATATATGTATTTAACTTGAAGTTCGTCAACCGGGGGCCTCTTAGAAGAGGGGGCCACCGGTGGTGGTGGTAATTCCTCTGTACATCCAGTGTCGGGTGGCCAGGGCCAGGATGCACTAATGGGTGAGAATCTGGAAAAATATCCAGAGGCAGGGAAGGCTTGCTTCTGGAGGAGAACGTGTCAGGAGGAGCCGCGGAGGACTTGTCCCCCTGCGGCGATTTCTGAAACATGGTCAAAGAAAAAGGACAGACATGTAAGGCAGGTATTTTTATTTATTTATTTATTTATTTTTATTTATTTATATTTATTTTTATTCCTGCCTGCTGTTTATCAAGTATGTCAGAAGTTCCATTTCTTCCATTAGTTGACTTATCACTATGATTGACAGAGGGTAGAAATGGTTCAGGTTAACTTGCAGCAAGCAAAGATGCAACGGCTAATTTGTGCCGCTCTATTGCTGGGTTGCATACATATTTTACACTTATCCAAGAACCCTATGCTTATAAAGGATTGGTTCGAGGTTTGAGTGCGGTCAATGGCAGGCTGTTTGTTGCGGATGGCGGGGACACTCCTAGAGCATGTATTTGCGTTAGTAGAGATGTCGGCGCCGTTCTGCTCAGACAGTTTTGCTCTAGGGATCTGGTGGCGGTGAGGGTTGCTCTGGGGATTGGTGGCCGATGTCTTGATGTGGTGGTGGCCTCGGCCTATTTCCCCTATGATCTCTCTCCTCCGCAGGAATTAGTAGATTTGGTACGGTTTACGGAGTCCAGCAACACACCTATAATTATAGGTTGTGATGCAAATGCACATCATGTTGTCTGGGGCAGCAGCGACATCAATACTAGGGGTCGTGCTGTCATGGACTTCTTGATGGGTACTGAGCTGGATGTTGTAAATAGGGGTTCTGAACCCACTTTTGTAACCAGGATTAGAAGACAAGTTATTGACATTACTCTTGCTTCTAGGAATATTAGTAAACTGATTAGAGATTGGAGGGTAAGTTCGGAAGCTTCTATTTCTGATCACAGGATTATTAGGTTTAGTCTGGGGATTGATCCAATCACCATGGCTACCTATAGGAACCCCAGAAGAGCGGATTGGAATTCTTATTCTAGACTTCTAGGAGATAGAATGATTTTCCAGTCAAGTGCTCTTGGTGATATTACTGAATTGGAAAGAGAGGCTGGTATTCTACATGAATACATGAAGTCTTCATTCGAAGCGACCTGTCCTCCCAAGTTGGTTAGTGGTAGTAGGAACCCCTGGTGGTCATCTTCGTTAGAAAAGCTAAGAAGACAAGTTAAGGGCTCCTACAGGAAGGCTGTCCTAACCGATTCTTCAGAATCATGGGATAGTTACAATAGTCTTAAAAAAGCGTATAAATATACTGTAAGGAAAGCTAAGAGAAACTCTTGGAGATCATTTTGTGAGGATCTAAATTCGACTCAAGAAACATCTAGGCTGGTACGGATAAGAATCCGTACCAGAGGTAAGGATAAGGACTGTCAGGTACTTTAAGATATCCTGACGGTTCCTTTACAGGAGGAGAAACGGATACATTACAGCTCTTGCTTAATACCCATTTCCCGGATAACATAAACACAAACAGCACTGCTTCGTGTACTATTGGTGGAAGGAAACTAGAACCTAGCGACCTGGCTACCGTGGACGAGTTAGTTACTATGGACAGAGTGGTTTGGGCACTACAGAGTTTCTCACTATTTAAGTCCCCTGGACCTGATGAAGTTTATCCCTGTCTGCTACAAAATGGTGGGGATGTACTGATGAAGGTGTTGATAAGGATTTTTAAAGGTTGTTTAATGTTTGGTTATGTGCCAACATTATGGAGGGAAGTTAGGGTGGTCTTTATTCCCAAACCAGGAAGAAGTGACCACTCTGACCCTAAGGCATTTAGATTTATAAGTCATATGACATTCCTTCTAAAAACTTTGGAAAGGTTGGTGGATAGGTATATTACTGATGGTCCTTTGAAGGATCATCCACTCCATCCAAACCAACATGCTTATACAGTAGGAAAATCGACAGAGACTGCTTTGCATTGTCTGGTCGGTAGGATAGAATCTGCTCTAGAGACAAAGGAATTTGCTTTAGGGTGCTTCTTTGATGTTGAAGGGGCATTTGACAGAGTATCGTTTGATGCTCTTGAAGATTCCCTAGGTCGAAAAGGTATACAACCAGTTTTAATTAACTGGATAGGTAGTTACTTAAGGAGTAGAGTTATACAGGCTTCTATAGGTATGCGCACTGTGGTTGTGGGAGCGGGTAGAGGGTGTCCTCAAGGTGGTTGTCTCTCACCGAAGCTATGGTGTGCTGTCATGTGTGAAGTGTTAACCAGGATGAATTCATCGGGATTCTATGTACAGGCATATGCCGATGATGATGTTATTTTATTGATGGGGCGATGTCTGACTACTATCTCAGACTAAATGCAAAGTGCCCTCAATATGGTGTATGATTGGACTCACCAGACAACTAACCGACGAACTGCGAAGATACTACAACATCCAGTACGCCACATACACTGAATCACTCAGTGCAAACGATCACACCTTGTGGACTGCAACAAGAAAAATTCTTAAGTACAAATCTACTTCTCAGTCTCTTAGACGCACAGATGGGACGTGGGCCAAATCCGACGAAGAAAAAGCCGAACTCTTAGGACTACATCTCTTTTCTGTATTTACACCTCACGAAGACATAGCAGACCCACAACATACTGAACTTTTCCTGAGTCAACTCGATATACCTGTATCTCTCCCTCCCACCAAAACCTTCTCTCCCAACAACGTAAAATTGGCCATACACAACCTACCAAGAAAAAAAAGTCCTGGCTGTAATCTGATCACAGCCAACATCCTTCTCCAACTCCCTAAAAAAGCCATAGTCTTCATTACCACTCTTTATAACTCTACCTTAAGAACTACACACTTTCCCACTCCCTGGAAATTTTCCTCTATTTGTATGATACCCAAACCTAAAAAACCTTCCCACGAACTTACCTCCTACCGACCCATCAGCCTTCTGCCAACCCTCGGCAAAGTACTAGAGAAGCTGCTCCTAATCCGCCTTCAAAACATTTTATCATCAACCTCCACGATTCCTGACCATCAGTTCGGATTCCGAAATTGCCACTCCACTATTCACCAGGCTCACCGTGTTGTGGACACCATAGCTACCTCCCTTGAGCTGAAGCAATACTGCCCAGGAGTTTTCTTGGACATATCCCAAGCCTTTGATAAAGTTTGGCATCAAGGCCTTATGCTGAAGCTCAAGACAATCCTACCTAGCACCTACTACCTTATCCTACGATCCTATCTATCAGATCGCTCCTTCCAAGTTATCCAAGGTTCTTCTTCCTCTTCAATTCATCCCATCCGCGCTGGCAGTCCTCAAGGGAGCATAATTGCTCCCCTCCTCTACACAGTATATACGACAGAGATTCCTCTCAATCCTAACACAACTATTTATTCCTTCGCCGTTGATACGGCAATCCTCTCCCAAAATATGAACCCTGCAATTGCCACCTGATCCCTTCAATCCCATCTTGAAATCCTGGAACCCTGGTTCCGCAAATGGAGAATAAAGATCAACGAGAGCAAATCCAGATACATACCATTCACTCTAAATCGCAAAATACTCCCTCCAATATACCTGAACCATATTCCAGTTCCTCGGCCTGTACCTTGATAAACGCCTTACGTGGAACCCACATACTCGACTTAAGTGACAAGAACTTAACTTCCGATACAGAATGATCAAAAGACTTCTTGACAGACGGATCAAAACAAACTCTCTCGAACAAAAAAAAAACACTATATTGCTCTGCTCGCACCTATCTGGACATACGGACTCGAGCTATAAGGATCAGCAAAGTGCTCCAATCTTCATCGTATCCAATCCTTCCAATCAAAAATCCTCCGCACAATAGTCGATGCTCCTTTTTATATCAGCAACCACACTAGCCACAGTGACCTAAAACTCCCATTTGTCCTAGATCTCGCCAAGTCCCGATATATTAAATTCCATCCCAAACTTTCCTTCTCTACAACCCATGGATCTGCCACCTGTCTTTTTTTCTTTCTTTTTCAGTTTTGATTTTATTGTATTATGTGTTATATTATCTTTTGTCATCTCATTTGCTGGTTGGGTATAATTCGCAGTTGCAAATAGAATAAAATAAAAAAAAAAAAAAGATTAGGAGTAAGAGAAAGTTATGTGAGTATTTCACACCAGACTAATAAATCTGGACTAATAGTAGCTGTGAAATCCTTAGGATATACTTTTTTAGAAAATTAATATTCGAAAATGCAGGCGAGTTAAAGGAATAAATATAATAACAGCTATGTCTAATAACTTCAATTTTTTTTTTTTTTAACAATTGTATCTATCGAATAAACTAATCGATTTACGTTTACAATAAAGTGACATTAAATGAAATATAAAAGAACTATAATAGTCGTATTAGTATTCATGTTGTGAAAACAATTAGCATATACATACGTATATCAATGTTTGTTAATTGATGTAAGATTAGTGAAAGTTGGCACCAAACTTCATCCAAACATTCCGCCCTTAATTCTTTAAGGACGGCACGATTGAGCACGTCGCATATAAACTTTCTAAGTCCTGTAATAGATTAAACAAAAAAAAATCTAATGTGAAATACACACACGACTTTCTAACTTACTCTAATTAATACAATTTAACTCAAGAAATTTTTTTTAAAATTGCAACATTACACTGTTTAGTTGGGCTGGCCATGTTGGTAGAGATTTTACTTGTACACCTGAGCGGCCTTATGTTAGAGTGCTCTATTTCAGAGGCAGGAGAGTGGATACAAATTAAAACTTAAACTGACATAGACCTCCAATACCTTTCTAAGATCAATTTTTTCAACAAAAAAAATGGTTTCAAATAAAAGTGATACGTTTCTATCTACGTATGCAGCGTTGCATTCTAAGTTTAAAGATAAAGAAAAATTTTGTAGCCATTTTCGAGAAGATTCCAAAATAACTCATAAACCTACTTCCGGTGAACTGATTTTCTACAAAATTGGCAATTCCAGCGACGCTTCTAATCGTTTTGTATCGTATCGCATTGTAATCCTGAGACTCCTAAGAGTTTTTTAGCTCCTACTTCATTTAGGTAGCTCCGCAAGAGAACATATCAATTGAAAGGCGACCTAGTTATCTACAAAGTTCACAAAGATGGTTAAAACACAGTTTTGGAATGCTGTTCTTACTCATCTTAAGCAGGCTTATCCACCACGATAAAATACTTTTAAATAGTTGATAGTTAATGTGCATATTACTGAGTTCATGGCGTAATAATGCGTCAGCGATTGATCTGGGCAGCTGCAGTAAGGATTTGAAAAACTTGATTTAAATTAAGCCAGTTAAAAATTACGGTCTAACCCAGAAAACACATAAAATAAATTTAAAGTCTAACCCAGAAAGCACATAAAATAAATGTAAAGTCTAACCCAGAAAATACATAAAATAAATTTAAAGTCTTACCCAGGAAACACATAAAATAAATTTAAAGTCTAACCCAGAAAACACATAAAATAAATTTAAAGTCTAATCCAGAAAACACATAAAATAAATGTAAAGTCTAACCCAGAAAACATAAAATAAATTTAAAGTCTTACCCAAGAAACACATAAAATAAATGTAAAGTCTAACCCAGAAAATACATAAAATAAATTTAAAGTCTTACCCAGGAAACACATAAAATAAATTTTTCCATAAAAATGTTACAGACGTTACAAACATTAAATAATAATACACACCATCTATAATTGAGTACGTTGCAAACTCACACAAAACGTTTAGTAAACATTCCAAGTTTAAAAAAAAATACAATTAGCACTTTAATAATAATTGATATGAGGTAAGGTTAGGAGCCTGCTAACGGTGTGTTTGTAGGCACATGTTTCTGTCATGGTTAATATCACAGCAGAACCCAATGGGTTGTAGCCAGTCTAAGATGTTCATTGAGGGGTCCGGACAGGGCTATTAGTGAGATATTGCTGTGATATTAACCACGGAGACCTTCTCTCAGGCATATCTGGTTGGATTACTCTGGTCGAGCCATTATGATTTAAGGAGACACCTCAAATTAATGGGGCTAATGGCCAAGCGTTTGCGAGACAGAGGAAAAAACATGCATCCATCTTATGACAGATTACTTGGGTTTTGTGAGGAAATTAGATTCAGGATCTTTTTAGGTCGGATTAGGATGTCTGTGTAAGAGCTTAGGCTATTTTCCCTTTAAGGACCTGCTGTGTAACTTGGGTGCGTTAGACCCGGGTCTGAATCCGTGTTCTAGACCCGGTTTATTGTGGTTTTTCGTATGGGAGGTTATATGGTGGGGGCTTTGGATAGCTTGAGGTTTGGTCCCTCCCCACAGACGAATAAAATAATAAGATACGGTCCTACGAGTGTTTCACTACAGATTTTTTTCTCTTTCTCTCTGCTGCGTAGTAACACTAATCTAGCTCTAATTCTCTCAGTTATAATTGAGCAATTTTTCTTCAAATTTATAATATTAAACAGATGGTTGGGAGTTGTAGAATTTATTGATACAGGGAAGGTTGAGGAGCTGGCTAAAGTAATCAACTTTCTCAGAATCTCACAAAAATCAATTTTCCCGGAAAACTGTTTCAACTAAAAGTGTCTGTTTGTATATATATATATATGTGTGTGTGTGTGTGGTGTGTGTGTGTGTGTGTGTGTGTGTGTGTGGTGCATATATATATATATATATAGCCTGGCCTGTTGGGGGGAAAAAAAGGTGGGCGTGGAAAGTTGCCTGTTTAGTTTGCAGCCCCCCCATCTCTATTTCTCTCTACTCTTCTCAGAAGAATACTCTAGAGATGATATGCCCCAGTTAACGACCATTCGTTGTGCAACACATCCCTTCTTTAACCCTCACTCCTACACCATACTCCTCTAACGCCACTACAGTGATGTGTTCTGCGGTTTTTCTGCTGCTGCTGCTGCTACCAGCGGTGATTTAATGAAAATTAAATATAAGAGAGTATTTGCTGACTGAGACTAAGTGTCCAGAGTACGGCTAATAGGAGAACTGTTATCGTTACCAACCCTTTCCATTTATTTCTACCAAGATATTAATCCCCTCCCCTGAGGAATTCCCCTTTCATAAATTCACTGCCCCATTAAAGAGTCATTAGTAAATAATGATTCAAATAAAAAATGATACAATATTGAAAAATCGTTAAACCATACTCATTTATATCTTGAAAAACTCTCTACAAAATGAAACAATGCTCAAAGATGAAGAAAAACAACTCATTCATTAAGATACTATAACTATAAAAGTTCCTTCAATTCGTCGATAGTAGCTCAATATACTTCAATACCTTCAATAACGAAATTTTGGCACTACATTAATCGGTCTTTATTAATTACATACAAAGCCGTACATTAAAGCCGTATATTTAATTGAGATGGTACTTTTAAAGAAAGCTTAACATTTAAGCTCCCCAAACACATCTTGACTCTACTCCAAGCTCCTTAAACAGTTCCACCATTCGTACCGGGCTTAATCCAACAACTATGGGCTTCGATGTTCCAAACATGGTCTTATGCCTAGAGATTTTGGTCTAACAACCTTCCTCTTTTTCCCCCAATGGTTAGTTCATCACCTGGCGTCTTTTATCATCCACTATGACTCTACGGCTCTGGGCTTCCTCAATCGCCCGCTTCATTCTCAGCTCTTTGCCGTTATCTTCTTATTCCAAGCCACCCTATTTTCCAAGTACCATTTTCACAAATTGTTTCTGAGGTTCTTAACATAACTTTCTTTCAGGGACACTTCAGTTGAAAACTCAATAAAAAATAAAAAAGAACATGAAGCTGAAAATAGACCAAATAATATGGCCCAGATAAAAAAAAAACAAAAACAAATATACAAACATTTATATGTATGTATTTTTAGTTTAAAAAAAGTATAAACAATCGATTCTAACTATCGATTTGTTGTTTTGTCTTTCTCACCGTACTTGTATAGATGGAAGTAACCTTACTCCCCTGTTCACTACTTAAAACCATTCTGTTTACTAATTAATTAAACAGAATGACTAAACTTCTATAATAGCACTAAGTTGGTCTGTGGCCTGTTTATTCTAAAAACCAATAGTGTATCTTTGTATATACAAAAAAAAAACAGCTATAGTATCCTAGGAGTGTTTATTCGCTTTTCAAAGTAATTGTCAGAGCTTAGTTGTAATGTACATTTTATTTACTTGATATTACGAGTGTAATTAAAATTAATAAAACCTAATAATGTACTGAATATATTTCACAGTGAATAAGAACATTAAAGATCTATTAGAGTTAACAATTAAAAGAGCCTTTGCTTGCGTCTCTGAATTACGTAAAAATAACACACACAAAATGTTTTAATTAATGCAAATTACTTAAAACAGGAAAACTGTAAAGATTTTCCTCATTAAAGAGAAAAATTAAAAGAGCAAGAGAGATTAGTTCACATATGGCAGTGGCCAATAAATCAATACTCCATTAAATACTAGATTTCCTTTAGCTGCATTTTCCCAGAATTTCAATCACCAAATTTTCTTCAAATTTAGCCTTTTTCCTGAACGTTCAGAAATCAAATATCTATATATTGGACATTTAACCTCGCTCTAGGACTGAACATGTAAATCTTGCACATTGCACAATTTCGTACCTTATATAAATTAAAATATAGACTGGTTTTTACCGAAATGACAATTTTAGAGAGATATAAGCCCCCCAAGTCCCAGAATGTTAACAAGTAATGATCGGACTATATGTCTCACGTATTGCTCTAGGGCTAGCGGCTCGCGTACTCGCCTGTGGTGCGAGAATTCAGGCTTCGAGTCCGTAAGGGTAAAGGTGAACTTGACCAAACATCTTAAGTAAAACTGGGTAGCTACAAGTTAGTAGCGAACATTGTTAGTAAAGGCCAGAACTAAAAGGCAATAGGAACTTCGGCGTGTTTATCAAACGCCCTTCCGCTATCAAAATCGCTGCCTGGCAAGTCTGTCGCGCCAAAGTTTAGCGTGTCCCGTGGAAGATGGAGATTACGAAGTGGGCATGCTAAATTCAAAGTTTCTTAAATGCGAGTTGGTTGGCTGTAAAGTTCGTATTTTTTCGACTGAGGACGAACATTTTCTTCTCAGAAGGTAGATTTTCACTAATAGCATCTTGTAGAGATCAGAAATGTATTAGAAATGCCAAAAAAAATCTGGTATGAAATACTCACACCACTTTCTCTTACTACCATAAGTACAGTGGACAAATTTTCATTGAAATTGCGTTGTTTATATATTTTTTCTCAGAAAAATTTTTCAAATAAAAACTTTCCTCAGAAGCGATTGGTTATATTTGGCCGTTGATAATCAAACAAGTTGGCTGGGGGCCAAAGAAAAAACTTTTTATCTTTCAAAGTTTATACGACGTTTCGGTGTCCTTTCTCAGGGACTACAAAAACAATACAAAGAGAAATACAGAATATTACATAATAAAAACTAGAACATTTAACGATTAAAAAATGTTAAAAAGATACGATATTTGTTAGTGAAGAGTAGAGAGTTGAAAGTTTGAGGAGGTTACTGTTTGGTTATGGAGTAAGATATTCTTGCAAAGAAGATCGAGAGGAGAAAATTAAAAGTTGGGTAGTAGGAGGAGTTGTAGAAGAGAAGTCGATAAGTAAAAATAAATGAATAGAAATGAACCAGAAAATTAACAGGTATCGTATGTTTTTAATTTTTTTTTAATCGGTAAATGTTCTAGTTTTTATTATGCAATTTTCTGTATTTCTCTTTGGATTGCTTTTGTTGTTCCTGAGGAAGGACACCGAAGGTGTCCGAAACGTCTAATAAACTTTTAAAGATAAAAAGTTTTTTCTTTGGCCCCCCTAACTACTTTTTTCCTTGTGTGAAAACTTTCCAAGTTTAAAAGAAATTGATATGGTCGTTTTCGAAAATAATAAAAAAACTGAAAAACCGATTCTGTAAACTCGCACTTTCCTTTAACCAATTTTCTTCAAATTTGGGATTCTAGAACTTGGAAATGTTAATTTAGAGAAAAGCATAACGCTACTGTTCTCCCAGAAATACTCCAAAAAATCAATTTCGTAAATGTTACAAATAAAAAGGGGTTAGGTATTTGTGTATGTAACTAGTATTTATAAATTTAAAAAATATCGTTGGAGCTGTTTTTGAAAAAACTGCAAAAGAAAAAAAATTCTGTAAATCGCACTTCCGGTTGAAAACACATATTTCCGGTGAAAACTTAATTTTGAAAATTTGACACGATCGCGATATTTCCTCTCTGAGTAGCAAGTGCAAGACCTAAGTAATAAGAACTGAAGAGAGACCAAGACCTAATGCACAAACATTTACACAATAGTCAGCCTTTGCTCGCTTCTCAACAATTAGAACTCATAATTAACGCTATCTATTAACTTGCACGAGTTATGCAAGCCCCCTTTCCATCACCACTGCTGGAAGCAGCTAAACAAAAAGCGCTTACTCATCAATTTACTGATAATCAAATTGAAGTAATAGTTAAAAATATAAACATTATATTTAATTAATAATAAAGTTTTAATTAATTTAATTAAAAATAATTAATTGTCAAACAGAAAACAATCCATTAATCAACCAGTTTGCATTTACAAAAAAAAAAAAAACCATAATAAACACATAATAACGAATAAAAAGATATAAAGCATATGGCCGCAGTTAATTTTAAAACGTCACAATATTCACAATTAGTCCACAGCCTCTGTTACATAACATACACAGATAACACAACTGAGAAAAGATATTTACTGAAATAAAACAGGCCTTGCGTATTTTCGGAAGATAGACTAGATGTTGTTTTTTTTCCGTTATATTTACTATTTCAATTATTTATTACTTTCTCTTACTTTTAGTTGTACAGTAAACTGAAATAGCACTTTAGAAGAAAGCATAATCTATTCATTCCCCCAAATGCCAAATTTACATTTGGTACTTAAAAATGTACTGAAATCTAGATTACATTATTGCGACTCCTCCACTTCGTAATAGTCTAGTTACCTTCCTGTAAAGGTACACTAATCTCAACTAGTTAGTTCAAAAAATTAATCACAAGTTGTCCAAAGACAGCACTGTAGACAGCATGGAGATTTTATGGGGTTGTCAGAGATCTTGCTGTTACACTTCCTGAAACGGGACCTCTGAAGAAGTGGCCTTCCGCTAAAAAGGGTAGAGAGTAAATCTACCTTCCTACCTAAACGTACAAGAAGAAAAGCGCAACAAAATGACTGAAACATTTTTGAAAATAAGCTGAAACACATAACTAGGCCAATTCCAAACAAAAGAAACAAAATAATATATCCTTGTATTCAATAAATATTAATAATAAGAAATGTATAAACAATTAAGAATTAAACAAAAACAAAACAGATGACGCCAAGGTTATTGAACCATAATATTCTAACCACCACACCCCTCCCATACAAGTCACTAATTTGGAATAAGCTGCTATATTCAATAAACACCTGTCATTTCCTTCTAGTTTCACACGGATAACAGTTGTACTAACTGTCCACCCAGTCTAGTGTCGAACTGACTGACATATATAATATAAAAATTATATAAAAAAGTATTATCGATAAAAATTATGTCTAGAGCTACAATGGAACAAGGAACTGAAAAATATGTCACTTAAACAGTCTCAGTCTGTAATAGAATGTAGAAGAGATATTCCAGTATATGGAATTTTTATTAAATTTTATTGGTTGGAGGTAAGCTGTACCAGATCGAAAACCGTTGATGAATGACTTAAGGTGTTAGAATCGCTACGGCTAGGAGTAAGTAGCATAGGAGCATTCAAGAAACGAGGAGGCCAACAGGTTTAAGGCAAAGAGTGGGCCTTGCAGATGCCCACCATCCCAAAATAGTTTCTGCGGCATCTCGTACTAAAACCTACCAATAGAGCCATTGAAAAAAATGATTCTCTCATAAAAACATCTTTTTAGACTGTCCCCAGAGAGAGTTAGTAGTAGGGAGACAGGTCACGGGGATCTACAACGCACAAAACTGAAAAAAAAAGAACTCTGAAAATTCTAATTCCCCCGTTCACAAATTTTCTTCTATTATTTTTACTTTCCTTACGTAAGAGGAAGTATTGTATCGCACCAAATTTTCGATATCGAGTTTTCACCGGAAATATCCGTTTTAAGGTTTCCTGAGTCCAAAAAACTGGTTTTTAGAAAATGGTCTATGCGTGTGTCTGTATGTGAACAGCATAGCTCAAAAACGAAAAATCTTAGAAAGTTTAAACTTAATATTCGGTTTAGATATCACCATGGGATCTGACAGTAGGTCATCTGTCAAAATTCCTCAACCGAAAGTACCACTTTACTAAATGATTTTTTCACTTTTTTGCGATTTTCTCAAAACTGGCTGCACGAATTTTCTTCTAACTTGGTATATCAACTACACATAAAAAAATCTACAACTATTATTTGAACATTTCTCTCGGAAAAAATTCGTTTAAGGGCACTTTTGGAGGAGGAGTGGGGTTAGGTTTTCCACTAAAGTGCTATTTCAGTTTACTATACAATTCTGTCATGTAAATAATATTAATTAAAATTAAATGTGCTGTTGAAATTCCGAGTTTGAAAAAATCGGATGACTGGAAGTGCGTTTTTAGTGAAATGTATTTTTCAGTTTTCTGGTATTTTCTCGATAACGGCTCTAACGATTTTCTTTAAACTAGGAATGTGAACTCCTCATATAAAGAGCTACAACTTTTATTTGAAACATTTCTCCTGTTGCGACTTTTTAGGGGAGGGGTGGGGTTATGTTTTTCTCTTAAGTGCTATCATAGTCGATTATACAATTCTACCATCCTAACAAAATTAATTAGAAATTAATAGATGGCCAAAATTCCAAGTTTCAAGAAATTTAGTAAACCGGAAGTGCGCTTTTATTGAACAGTTTTTCAGTTTTCGACGAATTTCATTAAACTTGGTACACAAACTATAAAATCTGTCAATTACAATTTTGAAACTGGAGTAAGAGCGAAAGTTGTGTGAGTGTATCCCACCAGATTTTTTCTTATTCTTCTTCTTCACTGTATTATATATGCCTATTAGAACTATAAAGAATCATAGAAATATAGATCAATCGCTAAACATATTTCTTTCTAACTCAACGATGGTCTCAAAAATAACATCATGTATTACCCGAGAAAACCCAATTTCGTAAATTTACTATTATCGCAATATTAATCTCGATTTATATTAAGTAAGAGGTAGTAATAAAAACATTTTGATCAAACAAACTTTTAGTTGCATTCTACAAACACCGAGTTTTAGCTTCAAGCGAAATTGAAACCTGGATGCTTGGTGAGGTTACAACACAAAAAGAAATCTAATGTGTGTGATGTATGGTGTATTGGTTGATCGATTGATGTATCAATCGATATATTACATATATTAGATGATCGATTATTGTAAAGATGGTTGGGGTAGATTGTAACCTGGACAGAGTGGTTGTTGTAAAATAAAGGTTGTTTTACCAAATTAAGAACTGTTTTCTTTAAAATAATACATGGTGTCAGGTGTGTGACCTAATAAATATAATTTATAAATGCGATAGTTATAACATGGCAGCATATTCTGTGAACCCGCCTAGTGAGTTTGATTTTTCAGCAAATTGTTCTGAATGGCCAAGATGGAAACAAAAATTTATGATTTTTCTTAGAGCATCAGGCAAGTCGCATGCTAAAAATGAAGAGGTAAAAATAGCTCTTCTACTTAATTTTTTAGGAGATCGGGGAATTGATATTTACAACACATTTACGTTACCTAAGAAACCTTGTTTGGAAGATGTACTACAACTGTTTGATAATTATTGCGTTCCTCTCACAAACCAGGTATTCGAGTCTTTTAAGTTTAATAATATTAAACAATCAGACGGAGAGTCTTTTGATCATTTTTTGACTGAACTTAAAAAACAAGCAGCAAAATGTTCTTATGTGTGTGAATCCTGTGGGACTTTGTATGAAGAGAGAATGATTAGAGATAAATTGGTTATATCACTAGCTGACCTGCAAGTACAACAAAAATTATTGACCAAGGTTAACCTCAAGTTAGATGAAGCGGTTAAATTTGCTCGAGCCATTGAAACAAGTAAAAAATATGCCGACAAAATACAAAAGAGAGACAATGAAGAAGTTTTTTCTTTTCATCAAAGCAAGAAAAATGAAAAGCACTCTGAGGAACAGAAAAAAGTAATTTCTGCGCCTAAGTCAGTAAACAAGAATAAAGGTGAAGAATACAGAATTTATAGTTGCAAAAAGTGTGGATTACAACATTTGCCACGAAGATGTCCTGCTTTCGGAAAAACATGTAACCTGTGTAGAGGTTTAAATCATTTTCGAGTGGGTTGTCCAAAAAAATACAATAGCATATATGACGTAACCGGTAAAGAAGAAGAGGACAAAGAAGAAGTTGAAGCGTTAATGGAGGAAGATATTCTTCATGTGTGTACCTTAAATGAACGAGAGACGCTGTGGACACACCAGGTTATTGTACAAGGACATTCTGTAAGTTTCAAGCTAGATACTGGCAGTACTGTTAATGTATTTCCAGTGAAAATACTTAATAATCTTAGGATAAAATACACATTAGGTTCTTGTAATAAAGTATTAATAGCGTACGGAGGGTTTAAGGTCAAGCCGTTAGGGATTGCTCAGCTTAAATGTAGCCCAGTAAATAGACGAACCTGTACTATTGAATTTGTCATTGCTGATGTTAACTCATGTCCTATTTTAGGTTTAAAAACATGTACTATGTTGAATTTAATAAGTAGAATATATCATAAGGAATTTCAGGAAAATTTTAGAAAGCAGTTTATTAATAAATATAATGATGTATTTACAGGGTTAGGTAAATTTCCTTTTCCGTACAAAATAACTCTTGCAGAGAATACTGTTCCGGTTGTAAGGCCAGCCAGAAGAGTGCCTGATACAATAAAACCTAGATTAAAGTCTACACTAGATTCCTGGGAAAAATTAGGTATTATTGAAAGGGTTAACAAACCAACTGATTGGGTTCATGATTTAGTTATAATTGAGAAACAGGATAAATCTTTGCGACTATGTTTGAATCCCATTCCATTAAACAAGTACATAAAACGAGAGCATTTTTGTATCCCTACTGTTGATGAATTGACTTCTCAACTGTCTGGTAAAAAAGTATATTCGGTCCTAGATTTAAAAAATGGGTTTCATCAAATTGAATTACATCCATCATCTAGATTATTGTGTACTTTTAACTCCCCGTTTGGTCGTTATTGTTTTAAAAGAATGCCATTTGGCATTTCATCGGCCCCTGAGGTCTTTCAAAGGGAAAATATAAGAATATTTGGTGATTTAGAAAATGTGAAAGTGTATTTCGATGATATTATCATATCAGGAGCGACTGAAACAGAGCATGATATCGCTCTTGAGAGTGTTCTAGAACAAGCTCGTAAATTTAATATAAAATTTAATCTTGATAAATTTCAATATAAAGTTCCCAGGGTTAAATTTCTAGGTCTTATTTTTTCCAGTGAGGGAGTTAGTCCTGATCCCAATCGAATCAAAATAATAAAATCTCTTGATGCACCCAAAAATAAAAAAGGGTTACAGCGTTTCTTGGGAACCATTAATTATTTAATCAAGTTCATACCAAACTTAGCTCATGAGTCTACTCCACTAAGAAAGTTGCTCCGTAAAGGAGCACGATGGGAATGGGGACCAATTCATTCACGATCTTTTGAGTCACTTAAAGTTCTAGTTTCTGAAGCTCCAACGTTAAAATTCTTTAACCCAGAGCAACCAATTACTATTCAGTGTGATGCCAGCAAAGAGGCTTTAGGAGCTGTGTTACTCCAAATTCGCAGACCAGTTTCAATGATATCCCGTAGTCTGACAGTTGCAGAACAGAAATATGCAGTTATTGAGAAAGAGCTTTTAGCTTTAACTTTTAGTGTTAGCAAATTCCATAATTATATATATGGTCACAAAGTATCCGTTCAGACAGACCACAAACCCTTACTGTCAGTATTAAATAAAGACATACACAAAAACTCAGCTCGATTACAAAGGTTACAGCTAAAATTATTAAAATATGATTTGAAACTCGAATATCTACCCGGATCACAAATGTTCTTATCTGATTTCTTATCGCGACTTAAAGTATCAGATAATATTGAAGATGATCCAGATATGTTGGACGTTATTCATGATATGTCAATGGAAGATTATCTTCCAATCAGTGAGGCAAAATTAAGAGAGTTGAAGACTGAAACTAGCCAAGACGAAGTCTTGAGCAAAGTCCTTGATTTAGTTAATAATGGATGGGAAAATATTAATGTTAAGAAATTGAAGGGTGAATTGCACACTTATTACTTGCTAAGAGATAGTCTTTTTGTTAAAGATGGAATGTTATTTCTAAATGATAAAATAATAATTCCAAGCTCTCTGAGAAAAAAAATGTTGGAATTAATTCATGCGAGCCATTCGGGTATTGTAAAATCAAAAAGTAGGGGACGTTCTGTTTTTTATTGGCCGGGATTGTCGCGGGATATTGAAGAGTATGTCACTACATGTCAGAAATGTGCTACTTACCAACGAAATAATATAAAAGAACCTTTACTAAACAATAAAATCCCATCCTATCCCTTTCAGACTGTAGCAATAGATATTGCGGAATTAAATAAACATAATTACCTCATTTTGGTAGATTACTATTCGCGATGGATTGAAATAGTCCCTCTTCGTAGTAAGGGAGCCACTGAAATAATAAAATCTTTGAAAATTATTTTTTCAACTCACGGGATTCCACTTAACATACGATGTGATAACAATCCTTTTAATAGTTTTGAATTTAGACAGTTTTTAAAAAGTTGGGGAATAGAAATGACCAATTCCAGCCCCTATTATCCTAAGTCTAATGGATTGGCGGAAAAAGCCGTTGGTATAGCTAAGAATATTTTAAGGAAGTGTGAAGATTATCATGTTGGATTGATGGAGTATAGGGCTTCTCCTTTGGCTGACCTGCCTTATTCGCCAGCACAATTACTGTTCAATAGAAATATTAAAACTTTAATCCCAATTACTGGTCAGTTTTTAAAACCGGCAGTGCCTATAATTCAAGACAGATGTTTGGAGGAATCATCTCATAAATCAAAAATATATTATAACCAAAGTGCCAAATTAAGACCGGAGTTTTCAGTCAATGAAAAAATATACATAAGAGATAAGAATAAGTGGGTAACCGGGCAGGTTGTTAAGGTATTATCTGAACCCAGATCATACCTAGTAAAGGATTGCACTAAAGGTACTTTGGTAAGGAGAAATAAATGGCATCTCCGTAAAAGAGTTTAAATGCTGGAAGCTACGCTTCATTTATTATTATCAGTATTAATAAAAAAATTTCTTGAAATTACTTTATATAATATGTATTTTTTTTTAAAATATTATAATGTACTTTCTTCTATTTGTTTTCACTTATATGTTTTCTTTTGTATTTTACTTGAGGGGGAGATGTGATGTATGGTGTATTGGTTGATCGATTGATGTATCAATCGATATATTACATATATTAGATGATCGATTATTGTAAAGATGGTTGGGGTAGATTGTAACCTGGACAGAGTGGTTGTTGTAAAATAAAGTTTGTTTTACCAAATTAAGAACTGTTTTCTTTAAAATAAAACAGACTTATCTTAAAACATTAAATGTAGACGTAGTAGGGAACAAGTAGGGAACCTACCCACCAATGCAGTGTCAACAATGAACAAATCAAATAACATTTCATATTTAATGCCACAAAAAAAAAAAAAATCGGTAATACTATACAAATAAAAGTGAAAGGTTTATATCTGTGGTTAGTATTCCAGGTTTAAAGAAATCGTTATAGCCGTTTTCCAGTAGATTACAAAAAACTGAGAAACTTATTCGGTAAAGTCGCACTTCGCTCCCTCCTCCCCCCAAAAATTAATTTCCCCTAGACAATGTTACCAATAAAAGTGATAAGATACTTATGTCTGTTGTAGATGGTACACGAAGTTTAAAGAAAATCCTTGGAGCCGTTCTCGAAAATATCGCGAAAAACTTGGGGGAAAAAAAATTCGAGTGAAGTCCGGTTGATGGATTTTGTCGGGAAACTTTTTGTGTCAGATGCGGTGGTGGTAGTAACTAAACGGAAGTGACTTAATGCGATTTTTCTTTTTTGAGATATTTGTTAACACACAAACAGACCTTCGCTAAAAATAATTTTATTGTACCCAGAGGCCTCAAAACATTTATTTCCGGTGAAAATTAGTCACGATCGCAATACTACCCACTTACTAGTTTTTTTTTATTAATTTAATAATTTATTTTGCCACTGTATACAATGTACAACAAGCAAAAGTGATGAGTGCGTAATTTGTGTATATATATATATATATATATTAGTCAATTTTTTTTTTTTTTACTACCCAAAAACCAGTTCTCTAATGTTAATCAAAAGTTTTATTTTATTTTTTCCTAAAAATTTTATTTTATTTAAAAATTCCCAAGGAGTGATATCCGTTTCCTGTGTTTAAATTTTCTTGTGTTAAAAATTATCTGATCGTAAACACTGTCGCACTAATATCTGTTTGACAGTGAGATATATATGGTGACAATGAGATATATATGGTGTCCCAAGGTATATGGATAACGACTTTTTCTCGGAAACTAAGATAGCTAAAAAAAAAAAAAAAACTAAAAAATACGTGTCCCCGTAGTTTTTTGTTAGAAATCCAAATTTAATTTGCAAATTTGTTTTGGTGGTTTCCCAGAAGCGAGATACAGCCACCAACTTCATTTTTTCAAATGGAGAGATGTGGTTTTTATTTAAGATGTACCATTAGATATGTATTTCTTTGGTCGTAAGGTACAATTGGCAGGAAAAAACATGTTATACATCTCTAATGGGCCAATTCGAGCAAGATCTGTAATTAATGAGGAGTAAAATTTATAATAAAATAGTACTTTTCTTCTTATTCAATCAAAAAAATCGTTATATCATTTTGAAATTTCTTATAGGAACCATGTTTTCATTCATAACTTGTAAAATATCGCTCAATGAAATAAAAACCGTTCAATTAAATTTTTCTTACAAAAAATAGAGGAATCTATTTCTTAAATAAAAACCACACCTCCCCATTTGAAAAAATGAAGTTGGTGCCTGTATCTCGCTTCTCGAAGCACCAAAACAAATTTGGATTTCTAACAAAAAACTACGGGGGCACGAATTTTTTAGTTTTTTTCTAGCTATCTTAGTTTCCGAAAAAAAGTCGTTATCTATATACCTTGGGACACCCTGCATATATATGTACATGTTACTTAGAGATATGAACGACGACCATCCATGACGGGATCCACATGAGGAGGAAGAATTGCAGTATCGTCGGCAAATGTAAAAGTAATTGTATCTGGATGAGTTCGTAAGTCAGCTGTAAAGATAGTATATAGTAGAGGTGAAAGAATGCTCCCTTGAGGAACTCCTGCTAGAACTGGATAAATAACAGATGATGATGAACTTTGAATGACTTGGAGGAAACGATCGGTGAGATAAGATTTAAGTATCAGGTAATAAGTAGGAGACAGGACGCCCTTGAGCTTGTAAAGTAATCCCATATGCCATACTCGGTCAAAAGCTTGAGATATGTCCAAGAAGACTCCACTCCTGGACAATACTGCTTCAGTTCCAGAGAGGTAGTGATTGTATCCACAACGCGATGCATTTGATGAACAGTCGAGTGGCAACTCCGAAAACCGAACTGGTGTTCAGGAATGACATTTAGTTGTGCTATTTCACTTTGGAGGCGGAGTAGTAAAAGTTCTTCAAGAATTTTTCCTAGGATGGGTAGGAGGCTGATTGTTCGGTATGAGCTAGGGAGATGTGTAGGTTCATTTGGTTTAGCTATCATTCTTATTAAAGAGAATTTCCAGACGATGGGGAAGTAAGTGGTTCGTAGGACTGAGTTGTAAAGAGAAGTGATAAAAATTATTGCTTTTCTGGAAAGCTGCAATACGAGTTAGCGGTGATCAAATCGTAGCCAGGGCTTTTATTTTTGGGGAGATTGTTAATTATATTCAGTACGTCTTTTGGAGTGAATGGTTTAGGAAGAAGCGAGAGTGGGAGAGGGATGTCCAGTTCGTTGAGTATGTGTTCCGTATGTTGTGAGTCTTGTACATCGGGGTGAGGAATGAAGACTGTGGAAAGATGTTCAGCTAGACACTGAGCTTTCTCTTCGTCTGATTTGGCGCAAGAACCGTCTGTACGTTTAGGTGGGGAGAGGTTTGTCTGTATTTGAGGATTTTCTTAGTAGGTGTCCAAAGTGAGTTGTCTTCTGTTGTTAAGGATTGTGTGTAAGCTGAGTACTAGTCATTGTAATCTTTATGTAGTTCTTTCGTCAGTTCTCTTGTCAGTTGGTTAAATAATTTTTAATGGGAAGGGTATCTGGTGCAATGCGAAAGGGCTCTCGCACGACGTTTGTGGGTTATTAAATGTCTGAAATAGATAGGTAGATTGTAAGGTAAGTGCGTAGTTATAGGTGAATTATGTTGAGTAGATTGCTTTGTTGAATAGAAGTAGTCAAATATTCTGCGTTATCATCTAGTTGTTGTGGGGGTCTATAAAGGCACGTTTAAGTTCAATTTCTGATCAAGAGTCTGTCGGAATAATTCCCAGTCCACAATTCCATTTACAAGTGACGGTCGTTGAGGTGTTTGTTTTGGGTGAATGTCTAGTGTCAGTATGACGGGGCTATGGCCGGAGGACAGATCGTTTAAGGTATATACATCAGTATGTAAGGTCGTAATATTAGAACAGATGAAGAAATCAAGTCTGGTCTTTTGCGAGGAGAGTCTGGCCAGTAAATAGGTTGTGATGGTGATAAGTAGAATTAATTATTTTGATTAAGAATATTATGAAGGATTCGGCCTCTCGGATTCGCCATCCTACTGTCCCAGCTAGGGTGCTTTGCGTTATAATCGCCGCCGCATATAAAGCGGGGACCGAGAAGAAAAGTAGGATAAGAAATCATTTTGCTGGATTGTATGAATAGCGGGACAGTAAACAGAAGCAAAAGTATAGGAAAATGTAGAGAGACGACGGTAGACTGTAGAAACGGTTTAGTACTGCAAGGTATTAGAAAATGTGACAAGGAATTGCCAACAAGTACAGCGGTCCCACCATGGCCTGTTCCGTCGGGATGATTACACTCACTAGGCAGTAAAAGTAAAAATTTGAAAAATATTTGCCTTCATTCTTTAAGGCATAAAAAAAATTAACAAAACAAAATTTAGTCAGAAATTAAACTTATAAGTCAATTTTGTGCTATAACATTTTTTTTTAGTTGAACATCAAATAAGATAAGGCTGAATGAAGTGAATGCAGAAAACATTTCAGCGTTCTATTTTGACCTAATTACCACTCATTAAAATACATATTTTATACATTCAACAGGAAGGCGTGGTCATTATCAATAATTACATTGCCTTGGGTACTACGCAAGGTGTCAACGAAAGGGTCTACGAAAATTAAATAAATTGAATAAAGTTAATTAAGAAATTCCAGATCTATCTTTTTATTTATTTATTATACATTTTGTTTTTTTAAATGTTTACTCCCATGTACACCTGTGTTTATTATATCAAAGCTAAAATTATGTATTACTTTATCAAAAATTAATCTAATATCTAAAGTTTATAAAAGTAACTTTCAAGGAAAATTAAAAGTGAAATGTAAAAATTGATAACAATCAGCTGGTTCAATTAAATTACTCAGTGTTGCCAATTAATTAAATTTAAAAGGGAGAAATCGAAAAAGGGAGAGTAAATAAAAAAATATCGTATCTAATGATCAAATCTACAGCATAAAATAATAAAAATAAAATTGCACAAAATTATCTTTATTACATTTATGTATTTATAATTATAGATTATTTATAAAATACTTCATTATTGCATAATATCAAATTTTGTTTCGATTCTTATTGGAGCAATTATTATTTTTTAATAAATGATCATGATTAGATTACGGCGTACCGTTTAGTCTAACCTGGTTAGCTTAGAGGATATTCAGGTTTTTTATTCAATATTACTTTTTTTAATTACTATTCAATGGCTATGGCGTGGTAGACAGGGATTATATTATTACTTTCTCTGACTCCTCTAATAAAAGGAAGTTTTGCGATTCTGTCAAATTTTCGTAATTGAGTTTTCACCAGAAATGTATATTTGAAGTTTCCTGAGTAGGAAAAATAAATGTTTTTAGCGAATGGTTTGTAATGTGTGTATGCGAATAATTTATATCAAAAACGGAAGCTCAAAAACCGGAATCTCGGAAAACGAAAAATCACAGGAAGTTCAAACTTGGTATTCCGTCTTAGTACTACCAAACAAAGGTTTCGGGATAAAAATCCATCAACCGGAAGTGGGTCTTTACTGTTTTATTTTTTTTTTTAGTTTTATACGATTTTCTTAAAAAACGATTCTAACGATTGTATTCATACTTCGTACAGTATCTACACATATAAATATCTATCACTTTTATTTGAAACTTTTAACACTGAAAATGTTTTATGGGAGGTTACTTGATAAAAAGCGTGATGACATCTTCCCAAATGAGTGCCGAACATTACCGGAGACAGTCGAACCAGTTACCTACATTATATTATTATACTGTTTGTATTTGTGTAACCAATTTCGAATTCAAACTTACGTTTTTTAATTTATGTTTCTTGCATTCATACGTATATATATGGATGTAATTTATATTGTTATTATAATTCTGTAATTCAATAAAAAACACAATAAATATTTTCAATGTTTGACTTTTTTGTGAAAAATGGTGTTTTTCCCGAGAAAATTGATTTTTTTTTGAGGGGTTCTGGGGGAATAGTAGCGTTAAGCATTTCTCCAAAGTGCCACTCCAGCACAAAGTATGGTTCTACCATCCATATCATATTATTTATACATTAGAAGAATTGCGAGAATTCAAAATTTCACTTCACTTTTATTTCTAACATTTGCCCCCCCAAAAAATTCGATTTTAGCTAGGTCTGCGTTAAATTTCAAATATTATTTGGGTCTGTCAGTATAGTTGGGGCTGTCTACCGGACTAAAATGTAACATACTTTTACTACCATCCTCCTCCCCACTGAAACAAATAAGTAAAATTGGAGGTTCAAAGATAATTTGAGTAAAAGAAAGAAATCTGAGTGCTTTACACCAGATTTTTAAGACGACATGGAACGTCTCCTAACATACCACTAGCATACACTGGCAATATTTTCATTTTTTGGAAAAATAATACAATTGAAAAAGAACTTTTTTAAAAAATTGAAGCTACTTTACATACTTTTTGAGCACTGATGATGATTATGTATATGTATTCTTCGAAACGTCGGAGAAAAAACTGATGTAGATTTTTTTTTTGAACAACGATCCTGATCTAAAAACATTTTTTTGTCGTTCTCAGGATGGAGCACAAAACATATATTTGTGATAAAAAAAATAAAAAAAAATTAATTCCGGCAATAAATGGCAATATTACAATACTTCCTTTTCACAGGAAGAGATAGTAAAAATAATTTTGGGGCCAATTTTTCAAACTAATTTCTACAGTTTCTGATTCTTGCACGGGGATATATACCTTTGTGCACGAGTGACAGATAAAAGGACACCCAACACAAACTAAAAATAAAACTCAACCTATAATAATAATAACAATAATGTAATTAGACACGGTCAATGTCCATTATATAAAAAAAATATACGATAATTTTGACAATCTATTTTGTAAATGAAATTAGCATTGAAATTTGATTACAATCATTGCTGAATAATATGGTTAACTAAATAAAAAAAAACTAGTACAGGGTCGGGTAACAAGGATCACACGCATGTATGTAATGTATGTATGTAACAGAGAGAGAGAGAGAGAGAGAGATGTCCTAGATGGCAGTGGGCGTGGACTACCTAGTTTAAATTCGATAAATTAACATTTGCCGATTAGCTGAATGAAAGAAAGACTGAATAAAGATTTATTACTACTACTTATTACCTCTTTCTGCTGAAAAATAAAAAACTGTGATTAGGTAAGTTTTTCAAAATTGAGTTTACTCCGCAAAATGCAGTGAGTTTCTTAAATACGAAAAAAGGGTTTCAAAGAATAGTTTTTTTAGAAAACGACAGATCCCAGGAGATACTTTGCGATTAGTTAAAAAAGCTCGTAACAGTTTTGTCTGACTTGCTCTATATATGTATATACTGTAGACCTATATTACAGATACTATTATGTTTGAAATATTTTCCCTAAAAGTTTCTGGAAGTGTGATTTAGGTTCTACCAGGTGCCTTTTATGTTAGTAGTAGTATCTCTTCAGCTATCTCAAACTGTAGGCATCTTATTATATGCTGATGATTTAATTCTCTATTATAATGTTCCTTTTAATGAATTGGAGAATGGAATCAGATTTGTAAATGATGATGTCGTTTCGGTTTTTAACTGGGCAATAGATTAAAATTTATTTTTTACTAGCAATAAAATGAATGCGATGGAATGAGATGATAATGGTAGATGTAGATATGTTAATGACATCGATTTTGACCATATCTCTAGGATCAAAACTGGTAACATTGATCTACTTTATGGTAGATACGTAAGTTCTTAGGAGTTACCCTCAATAGCATCCTAACTTGGCATAATTATGTGGGTGATGTTGTGAACAGAATGAACAGAGATTTGTATCAAATGAAGTATCATAAAGAAATTCTTCCTGTTTCATTAAGAAAGCAGTTGGTTCAGACACGATGTCCTCCCACATGTAGATTACTGCTGTCTTGTTCATTTGGACCTGACTTCTGAACTGAAGACGAGAATACAAAGAGCTCTAAACTCTAGTGCTCGTTTCATTTTTGGTGTCAGGAGAGATGAACATATTTTCTCCTTATTACCATTATTCGGATGAACTGGCAAAATATTGAATACAGAAGGCAATTATTTCTTAGGGACTTTTATTTCTTTTCTGTTCAGAAATAAATCGCCAGACTATCTGTATTCACTTTATACTAACAAAGGACAGTTGCACTTAAGATCTACTCCACAAGTAGATTACAAAGTTATATAATATATACCTACACCTAGAACTGCAACCGAATCAAAATGCATTTCATTTAAAAGCATGAAAGTTATGGAATTCTCTATCGATAGATTAGCCTGCCAAATCTGCCAATTATTATTATTATTATGTTACATGTATATATTGTTTATAAAAACTGGTACAGTAAATAGTTACAATTTTTTGTTTTTTTGTTTTTTGTTTTGTTAAAATTTTGTTTTTAAGTTTTAAAATGTAATTTGAGTTCTTTTTCCTTCTTTCTTTTCTTTTATATTTTGTAAATATTTTAGCAGCAACTTAGAAGTAAGGGTTATATAATTTATTTAAATTCATGTATATACTTTTGTCCTTAGGGACTTATATCCCAGGACAGTAATAAACGTTTCTCTCTCTCTCTCTCTCTCTCTCTCTCTGACTACTCTGTTAGAGAAAGCAGAAATTGCATTAACAGCGGTATCAAATGTTTTGAGATCCCCTAAATATGAAAACATTTTATGCGAAGTGGTGTGTGTTTTTGTGGATTTTGGATGTAAGTATTTCAAATTACTTTAAAAAACAAAAAATTACTAACTTGGCGTGCTAATTAAATACACAGTTGGCCCTATAACTTAGATCGGATAGATTCTTCCCATGAAAATTGATTGATTTTGAAGGAGGAGATGCAAATCCTCCTTCCGCTAAAGCTTAGATTCTTAGCTTCAAATTGCAATTTCACTTCTACCGTAATATTAAAGTAAGCTATGCATAAATTCCGAGTAAGAAGAAAATCGATTACTCGGAAGTGTGATATTATTGCATGGTTTCCGGAGTTTCACAATAATTGTAGAAACAGATATTAGTGCGACAGTGTTTACGATCAGATTATTTTTAACACAAGAAAATTTAAACACAGGAAACGGATATCACTCCTTGGGAATTTTTAAATAAAATAAAATTTTTAGGAAAAAATAAAACTTCTGATTAACATCAGAGAACTAATGTTTGGTTAGTAAAAAAAAAAAATTAAGAAAAAGCAAAATGATGATTACGCAAAATGAAAAGATTAGAGAAGGATGATAAGTGCAAGAAGTGTGAATTAAAGAAGTAGGTAATTAAGGGGGAGAGATAGACGAAAATACATTAGTAAACCTCCACACGACTAGACCAGTAATGTTTGCTTGCCAAATTTTGATTTATATCTAGATAAGTGAAAAAATAACTATCTTCAGATCTAGCGACCATTACGTGGTTATCTCGCTCATACAAACCACATATTTCAAATGTAACATATCGTTTTAATATAAAGATTATTATTACGTCGGCCCAATAGGCCTAGCGGACCCAAACCTCGTCCACAAGCTTGTAAGAAAAATCTGTACCCAGAAAAAGGCAATAAACTTGCACAAACGTCGGTGAAAATTTGAAGTTTTTTTGAGACCGAACCTCTACATCGATTTTACAATATCAAGTATAGCGGTCGTAAGCAACATCAAAACATTAGAAGCATTGCTAGAAATCCAAGTTTGAAGAAAATCGGTTAAACCGGAAGTGCGACTTTAAGAATAGGTTTTTTTTTTTGAAATTTTCTCGAAAACGTCTGTAACAATTTTTTTTAAAACTGAGAATGCTCGCTGTATAGATATAACCTTGTATCACTTTTATTTGAAACATTTTTCCGAACAAAATTTCCGGGGTTTTCGGAGCGTCTATCAGTTAGTTTAAATTTAAATTTGCACAAGATTCGTTGGTTTTGACATATGGCCGTTCAGATATGCAACTAAAACCACAATCACCTTCTTTTGTCCAGCCCAACTTAACATTATAAGCGTTACATTTTAATGAAAATTTGTGGATTAAATTATATTCATTGGAGTAAGAGAAAGTCGTGTGAGTGTTTCAAACCAGAATTTGTACATGAGTAGTTAGTATACCAAATTTAAGGAAATTCGTTGGTATTGTTGAAAAAGTCACGTAATATTGAAAAAAAAAAACACATTTAAAAACTTCGTACTTCCGGTCAACTGGAATTTTTTCAAACTCGCAAAGTTAGCGGCGTATTTTTTTTTTTCATTTATTTATTTGAAATTTGCAACTGTAAAAGCAATGCTCCTACACAACTAGTAAATATGTTAAAAAGTGTATACGTGTGGGAGTTATCACCCATTGGTGACTCTCTATGTGACTTTTATTTACTGACCTCCTACGTCGAGGAAGTCTCGCGCGGCCAGTGCCGCTTCAGACGTCGAGTCGAGTCGTCAGGAAGTGATGAAGATGAGAGGTGATGAATTAGAGGATTAAGATGTCCAGAGAGGCGGGAATGAAACTTTTTATAACGAGCTGGAGTCAAGTCTGTAGTGAAAGGTATATATTGTGAGATCATTGTGGATAGTTTTGTTGGAGACAAAGTATGAAGCATTTTCAGAGACGTTTTCCGTGGTAGCCTGCTTCATTTTGTGGTCATCGACCGGTTTCGGGCGTTCGCCATCTTCAGGATGCTTTTTAGACAGTGTGACAACACAGACTCGCACACAGCAAACTTAGTTTCACAACTCTGTGCGAGTCTGTGTTGTCACACTGTCTGAAAAACGCATCCTGAAGATGGGCAACGCCCGAAACCGGTCGATGACCACAAAATGAAGTAGGCTACCACGGAAAATGTCTCTGATGCTTTCCAGCTCTGCGGAACCAACCACCAAACAAATATGAAGCATTAGTTACTCTTTTGACAAAAAACATCCTGATGATGGGCGAGCGCCCGAAACCGGCGAAACCACAAAAAAGGAGCACGCTCTGAGCGGTCTTATGTTGGAGCTCTCTACGTCAAAACTCGAACGCTATTGCAGATTAAAATTTAAACCAAACTGACAGACCCATAATACCCCACTAAATCAATTTCTTCAGAAAAATGTTTCAAATAAAAGTGATACGTTTTTATCTTTGCAGCAAGCATTCCAAATTTAAAGAAAATCATTGTAACCGTTTTCGAGTATATTCCAAACAACATAAAAACCTGTTCTGTAAAGTCGCGCTTTTGCAGGAAATAGATTTCCTTCACATTTGGAATTCTAGCAATGCTTCTAATGTGTATTACTATTATGTAGGTGGTAAAACCATATATTATATTTAAAAAAAACATAACGCTACTGCTCATCCCCACTACCCCTCAAATAACAATTTTCCTGGGAAAATGTTACCAATAAAAGTGAAAAGTATTTATGTGTTCAGTTAGCAAACAAAGTTTAAAGAAAATCTTTGGAGCCATTTTTGAAAAAATTGCAAAAAAGTTACTGGGTCGGTGATACCTCAACGGAATGTTAAGTTTTAACTTTTTCGTTTTTCATTTTTGAGCTGTGGTATTTCAAACATTCACTACACAGAGACAATTTTGTAAAAACCACTTTTTTTTGATTCAGGGGATCTCAAAAAATGTATTTTCGGTGAAAACTCTATATAGAAAAGTTGATACGGTTACAATAGTTTCTCTTATAGAGTAAAGTAAACTCATTAAACTTGGGATATTTGTAGACAAGTTTCCATAACATAAATATTGAGGTTTGGTGGGGTTAGCACTCGTGACAATTTGCTAATTTTGTATACATATCCGGGCACATAAGAAGGTAGAGTGTATACGCTTGCACAAAAACTTTCATTCTACTCATCCTCCATAAAACTGGAGTATTAATGGCTGGCTGGTTGTTGCAGTGTACTGTGATTAGAAAAACTATTACTAAAACTACATATCACTTTCACCTCCCACTAAAACTACTCGCTGCTCCAGCTAGCGGAAGGAGGGGAAATTAGAAATTTTATTACTCATTTTTTTTTTGGGATAGGTCAGTCCTGGGATGTTGTTTGTGGAATTGTGAAAGTGAGAATGTAAATATTCAACTTTGGGATATTTTTTTTTTTTAGTTTATTGTTTTTAATTTTCCTTTATTTATGCTAATTGTGAGATCGGTGATCAATTTGTGTGAAACTGAAAAAAAACTTTGGGAAAACTCGTGGAATCTTAAAGTGAGTGCCATTTCCAGAGTTGGCTAATTGTGAAAATGGTTTGAAATTCAACTTATAATTTCCTCTTTTCTCTTTGCAAGAGAAATTATTGCGTGATCTTATTGGGACTCACCAGAAATACATGTTTAAAGGAGAAGGGATAACATTTAGTTTAACTCTGAAATGTCATTGCATTATATGGTACCGAACAACCATTAATAAAATGTTGGCATTAAATACGTCGCACCGCGTTTTCCTCTATGTACCCTGCATAGGCCGGTGTTCCTCAGGGCAGTATTCTCGGATCACTACTCTTCATACTTTACACTGCTGACATACCAACTCACCCTCACACCATGACTTTCACTTACGCATACGACATCGCCATACTCTCTCCTCACTCTGACCCGGTGCAGTCAACTCGTACTCTGCAACAACATCTAAATTCTCTCCAACAATGGTTTGTTAAGTGGAAAATGAAAGTAAATGTCCAGAAATGCCAACAAATTACATTCACTCTTCGTCGTGCCACCTGTTCTCCAGTGTATTTAAACCATACCATTCCGCACTCCCTTGCGCGGACACTGTACGTTATCTGGGAATGTACATTGACAAGCGCCTGACTTGGAATCAACACACAAGGCTCAAACGACAAGAAATGAAGAAAGGATTTTACCTACCAGCTCGACTGCTTGACAGACGATAAAAACTGGCATTGAACAACAAAGCACTTATATATAACGCATTACTCAAACCGATCTGGACTTATGGACTCAAACTGTGAGGGGTCAGCCAAATATTCCAATATCTACAGGTCTTCAGTCACTTCAATCAAAAATTCTTCGACGCGTAACTAATGCTTCATATTTGTTGTGGTGGTTGGTTCCGCAGAGCTGGAAAGCATCAGAGACGATTTCCGTGGTAGCCTACTTCATTTTGTGGTCATCGACCGGTTTCGGGCGTTGCCCATCTTCAGGATGCGTTTTTTAGACAGTGTGACAACACAGACTCGCACACAGCAAACTTAGTTTCACACTCTGTGCTTTGCAAGATCACGCAATAATTTCTCTTGCAAAGAGAAAAGAGGAAATTATAAGTTGAATTTCAAACCATTTTCACAATTAGCCAACTCTGGAAATGGCACTCACTTTAAGATTCCACGAGTTTTCCCAAAGTTTTTTTTCAGTTTCACACAAATTGATCACCGATCTCACAATTAGCATAAATAAAGGAAAATTAAAAACAATAAACTAAAAAAAAAAAATATCCCAAAGTTGAATATTTACATTCTCACTTTCACAATTCCACAAACAACATCCCAGGACTGACCTATCCCAAAAAAAAAATGAGTAATAAAATTTCTAATTTCCCCTCCTTCCGCTAGCTGGAGCAGCGAGTAGTTTTAGTGGGAGGTGAAAGTGATATGTAGTTTTAGTAATAGTTTTTCTAATCACAGTACACTGCAACAACCAGCCAGCCATTAATACTCCAGTTTTATGGAGGATGAGTAGAATGAAAGTTTTTGTGCAAGCGTATACACTCTACCTTCTTATGTGCCCGGATATGTATACAAAATTAGCAAATTGTCACGAGTGCTAACCCCACCAAACCTCAATATTTATGTTATGGAAACTTGTCTACAAATATCCCAAGTTTAATGAGTTTACTTTACTCTATAAGAGAAACTATTGTAACCGTATCAACTTTTCTATATAGAGTTTTCACCGAAAATACATTTTTTGAGATCCCCTGAATCAAAAAAAAGTGGTTTTTACAAAATTGTCTCTGTGTAGTGAATGTTTGAAATACCACAGCTCAAAAATGAAAAACGCAAAAGTTAAAACTTAACATTCCGTTGAGGTATCACCGACCCAGTAAGTTGTCACAGTAACTTTTTTGCAATTTTTTCAAAAATGGCTCCAAAGATTTTCTTTAAACTTTGTTTGCTAACTGAACACATAAATACTTTTCACTTTTATTGGTAACATTTTCCCAGGAAAATTGTTATTTGAGGGGTAGTGGGGATGAGCAGTAGCGTTATGTTTTTTTTAAATATAATATATGGTTTTACCACCTACATAATAGTAATACACATTAGAAGCATTGCTAGAATTCCAAATGTGAAGGAAATCTATTTCCTGCAAAAGCGCGACTTTACAGAACAGGTTTTTATGTTGTTTGGAATATACTCGAAAACGGTTACAATGATTTTCTTTAAATTTGGAATGCTTGCTGCAAAGATAAAAACGTATCACTTTTATTTGAAACATTTTTCTGAAGAAATTGATTTTAGTGGGGTATTATGGGTCTGTCAGTTTGTTTAAATTTTAATCTGCAATAGCGTTCGAGTTTTGACGTAGAGAGCTCCAACATAAGACCGCTCAGAGCGTGCTCCTTTTTGTGGTTATCGACCGGTTTCGGGCGCTCGCCCATCATCAGGATGTTTTTGTCAAAAGAGTGTGATAACATAGACTTGCACAGATCAAATTCAATTGGCACACTGTTTTTTTAAAAGTGATTTTGTTAGGACCTAACTAGGTTAAGAAGAGGGTAAACACATACTTTTTCCGTTTTTAAAAGCTATTGTACATTGTTCCTTTTGAAAACATTCATCAAGTGGAGATGTATAACTTAATTTACGTTTTTGATAGAGATTTATTATGATAAATTAATTACCCATACTACCTTAGTATTTTATTTTTTAATTGTTCTTTGATTGTAGAACAAAGCGAAAGACCACTGTGACAGCCGTGGTCTACTGTGGAATAATTAATGATAAGGAATGATGCAAACGGCGTTTACCCTCCCAGGTACAACGAACACCTTCTTAACCTAGTTAGGTCCTAACAAAAACACTTTTAAAAAATCACTGCATCAAGTGAATTTGCTCTGTGCAAGTCTATGTTATCACACTGTTTTGACAAAAACATCCTGATGATGTGCGATCGGCCGAAACCACAAGATGACCACAAAAAGAAGCAGGCTATCACGAAACATATCTCTGATGCTTTCCAGCCCTGCGGAACCAACCACCACAACTAAACACTGAAACGTTGCAAATTCTGAAGAATATTTCTTGGTTAAATTGTATTAATTGGTGTAAGGGAAAGTCGTGCGGGTGTTATACTTGTCACATTATTACATAGTCGCAGAAAAAAAATAAACTAAAAATTTAGCGCATGGTCAACATGTATATGGGTCAACAAATATCTCACAAACAATAAAGACACAGGAAGCTCCAACATGATATTCCATTCAGGTGCCCCATCACCGTTTCTTACAAGAAAGTTTCGGTCAAAATCCATCAACTGGCAGTGCGACTTTACTGAATGCTTGTTTTTGCTTCTAGTTTTTTTTTTTGCGTATTCTTGAAAACGGTTCCAACGATTTCTTCTTTACCAAACAGTAAGAGAAAGTAAAAAGAAGCGGGCTATTAAGAAAAAATTATCGGTCATTTAGTTACCACCTGTTCATTCAAAATACCATTTTAATATACTGCACCAAATACATATATAATATGGTAAGGCCAATCAGAATGGCCATAAAAATTCCTTAATTTGAATGAAATTTGTAAATTACCATATTGAGAAAGTTACAGTAAATAAAGAAAGTTTTACCTCAAATTTTATTACTAGTTTATCATCATATCTTTTGTTACTTTTTGTTTATATATATATATATTTTATTTCCATAATAAAAATAGAATTAAAATAAATTTAATATGATAAAAACCAGTTTGAATGAAGACAAGTTTTATTTTATTTTCTACAAGAAATATTTGTGTAATACACACTGGCGCCGCCGTAATAGTCTAATATGGGAACCAAAGAGATTCCTGATTTTGATAAACTTTTTCTCCCAAAAGAGATCACATTTCTTTCTAATTTATTTATTTATTTATATGTATATTCCGCTCTATGTTTTACTTGCTTCCGGTTTTACTGTGAAATGGTTTCTTTTTATTACTTTCTCTTACTCTGTAAGAGAATATATTACGATCATGTCAAATGAATTTCACCGAGAGTTTAAGTGTGTAAATCCTCGTTCTGACTGCTGTGCTGGTAAATATTATGAAGTAAATAGAATTTGACCAAGTGACCTAATAAAGGTGGTAGACAGGTTGGAGACTGAGAAACGCCACACTCAATAGATAAAGAAAATATGATACACATGAAAGACTACAGACTAAATGACAAGACTTGACTTTAAAATACACACATATTGCACACAACCAAGTGCTAACCATAACACGACAATACAGTATACGCCATAGCTAGACTGATCGACTGAGTTAAGACTTACATGTATACATCGATATACGTACATCAATTCTAACAACTAAAATGAAAACATAAGTCTTCCCCTTAATTTTTCTTTTACTCATCTACCTGGAGAAAACCGATTTGGAGTATTTACCACCTTTCCAGATCTTGTAACTGTGTTCTTTGGACTATTCGTGTGCTGTGATTTATCAACACTTGTGGTACCTGGACAATGAGAATTACCAACAGTTACAGATTGAGTTCCACTGTAAAAAATCATTAGGTTTATTACAACATTTTGGCCCTTTTATTCCTCCTCTAAATTAAATTTCTCAACTTTAAACTGATTATAATGAACTTTTCTGGATTATATCATAATCCGTTAATTTAACCAAATAAACAAAATCGCTAACACTTTCCCCATTAGAGTTGCATACCACTAATTAGTATAGGACGTTAAGTGCCGCAAATTAGCCCGTACTCTCTGTCCTATTTTAACAACATGTGCACTATTATTAGCTGTATCTCTCTGATACTGACTGATACTCAGTATATTCAATTATCTCTAATGGTGATCTTGGAACAAAATACAAGATTCTAGTCATAGAATATATCCGGTAACGGATATAGGAATTACTCTATAATTAAAAAAACAATCAGATAATCGTTGAGCTCGTCGCAAGATGCCTCAGGAGTGCATCCATTAGGACATGCATGCACGATCGATCAAGAGAATGGTGGGCTAAAACTCCAGGCCAATGGCAGGCGAAAACGTTCATTCATAGCTACTCGCCCAAGCTAACTGCAGAACTACAGTTCTGCCAATTAGACAGGGTGGCCATAAGGATAGCAGTTAGCGTTCTCACTGGCCATTGTAGACTTGATAAGCAAATGCATCGCATGGGCCTGGCAACGGATAGCCTGTGTAGGTTTTGTCAGGAAGAAGAGGAAACAGCCCAGCACGTTCTGTGTCAATGCGAGGGGCTTGTATGGCTGAGGGGCTCTTTGGAGAGGAGAAGCTGACGCCTTCTAAGCGTCAGCCAAGGACCCCTCTCGGGTCTATTAAGTCTATTAAGGCAGACAGCACTCGAGAGGGTGCTCTGTGGGAGGTGCTCTTAACCGACCACCTAGGAGCCTCCCCAGATTCCAAAGTTCAATAGAGGACAGGGCTGGAGAGGGGTCTCCAACTTAGGAGGTGCCACAATAGACCATTGGGAGTCGCGGTGGCGCAGGCTGAAGAGCCAATCCCCCTACAGAATCTAATCTAATCTTATCTTATCAGTAAGCTACAGACAAGTGATTTTAAAAGATATTCCGTTACTATGTAAAAAAGGTTACATCATCTGCTTTGAGTTAAGGAGCATATTTAGTACAAATTGCGGCATTTTTTGAATCAGATCGGTGAGAAGTGCGGTGTATGAAAGTCGTAAATGCAATATTCTGAAAATTCGATTTCTCCAGTGTTCTTGAAAGCACCAATATTAATACTTTCTTGTAAAATACCACCACTTCAGTACAATATACGTTTCTACTAGGTATATAAATAAATAAGGTAAATAAGAAATTTTGGAAAGTAAGAAATAAGGAAAATAAGGATCGAAACATTGCGAATTTTCTAAATGTGAAGAAAATCGGTTAAATGTGAAGTGCTAAGAAGAGATTTGTATTTTAGTTTTTTTGGGGGGGGGGGAAATACCTTCAACGATTTTCTGTAAACTTAAGAAATGCTAACTGTAAGGATATGAACCTGTAAATTTTCATTTTCTGGGAAGATTTCTGGGGAATATGTATTTTAATATATATATAAAAGTGCAGCGGTGTAGTAGACTACGGTGTATAATAATAATCCTTTATCTGGCTATGAGCAGAGAAACACAAATATGCCAATTTTATAATTGCAATGAAATAGAGTCCTATAAGAGTTTCGCGCACTATATATTTATTGTTTTCCTCATAACAAATTTTATCATGGAAACCTAACCTTTACCCACTGCATTCCCCTACTAACAGTCAAGTGTAATACTATAATCGACCATAAAAAAGTTTTTACTTAAAACCACCATAGAACTAAACTACTACGTATTTAAGTTGTATGTACAAGATATAACCTTGAGATGGCCACATAGTTTCGCCGAATACCGTGACGAATATTCTGAAAAATAAAACTATAAAAAGAAAAAAAAAAGGAGCCCAACACAGATAAAAGAAAAAAACATTAAAAGTGCCTCCTCCTCACAACCTCCACTTCTCTCTGCACTGGATAGTTATGCCGGCGGGTCTTAAAAACAGGTGTCAGGTAAATAATAACATAGGTGTCAACTTGGCCGAAAAAATTACTCGTCAAAGTTGAAGAAGAATAACACGCTTTTCCTGTCAAAAATTTTTTTTTCTTTCTGTCAGGGTGGGGCCTCCAGTAGGGAGGGGTTTGGAATTTTCTAACTCACGAGTTTAACCTTCAATAAGAATTAATAATTACTGGCAAAATAATTTTTAACAATACATAATTTATATACATATGTATAAAAAAAAAGCTGGTGTGAAGAAATCATTCATACGGCTTTCATGATGGAAGTAATTTATACAGTTACGGGAGACATTACAGAGGGACTCAGAACCTGCACCGTAACCATCCGTAAAAACAATTTTTCCAGTGGAAAATTGGTTACAATAAAGGGTCGGAGAAAAACCTTCCAGTATAGATGCACTTCCGGTTGATATATCTTGATGAATATTTCGTGTCGGATATCTCATGCTGGCATTTAGACGGAATATTTGACTTTACTGCAATTTTTCTCTTTTCTAACTTATTTTGTTCTCTCTCTTTCTATCTATCTCACTCTCACAACATATATAGATCATTCGTTAAAAATATTCGATTTCTTATTCATCAGGACCACAAACATGTATGTATTTCCGGTGAAAACTCAAAGTTCGAAAACTTGACATGTTCGTAACACTAAGAGAAAACAAAATCCATAGGATCTGTTTTCGAGAAATTCGCACTTCCGATTGACGTAATTTGAATTCAAAACCTTTAAGTGGGTTTCCTTGTTGGCTGAGGGAAGATGCATTTAAAAGACCATTCGTTAAAAAACATTTGTAAAATTGTAGATACTTCCGGTTAACCGATGTTTTTCAAGTTTTTAATTCTATCAATGCTTGTAATGTATATTAGTAGATAGTAAGACCATATATTCTACTGAAATAGTACTTTGGAGGGATGCATAAGCTAGTGTGTTCTCCAGAACCCCCCCAATAATCAATTTACCCAAGAAATTGTTTCAAAGCATAAGTTATAGGTATTTCCGTTGGAACTGTATCAAGTAAATCACGAAAAACAAAAAAAGTAAATTCGCACTACCGGGTTGATGGATTTTCCTCGATATGTTCCTGTCTGTGCTCTGGTAGTTCCTAAACGGAATAGCAAGTTTGAGCTTCCAGCGACTTTTCCTTTCTGAGATATCTGTTAATATACACACTCAGACCATTCACACATGTTCTTCATATTCAGGGAACCACAAAACATGTATTTCCGGTGAAATTTCGAAACTTTAACACGATCACAATACTTCCTCTTCAAGAGAAAGTAAAAAATCAAGTAACAATTGTGAAAAAAATAATAAATAAATTGAAAATGACACAAGCATGGAAGAAGTTGCGGTGATATTTATTTGAAGCCGGAAGGAAGGTGATTCACCTACACTTGAAATATCCGGTATTAGTGTCCAGATAGCATAGAAGCGAAGAGGAATTAAAAAAAAAGAAATAGCCATAGCATACTTATAAAACCAAAAAAGGTTTCTGTACATTAAAGTAAGCCAGTAATCTGAAGTAGGTGTAGCGTAAATAATATTATGGAAGCCAACTATATAGACCTTGATCTGTTCATTATATTCAACATCATTATATTGACCATTACAGACAGATATACAAACACTATACTTTCCCACTAATTCTTGTCAAGTTTTATTACATTTATTTTTGTTTTATACAGATTATTATCAATAGAATATATCTGTAAAATAACGGAAACACTTCCTATTTATCGGCTTAATGCAAATTTATTACGCCCACCGAAATATAGAGAATGAAAGGGGCATAAAAGAAATTAATAAACACACGGTAAAACTTAAAAAAAAAAAATCTAGTTTAAACACTCATACGACTTTCTCTGGCTGCTGTTAATTAGATTATATATATTATTATAAAATGTCAACTTTTCTTTACAATCAAATTTTACTAATTCATCCTAACATAAATATGGGACAGTCGGGGAAGGGGTAAGTACCACCCAAGCAGGTAGTAATCACATTATAGTCTAGAAGAGAGCGCCAATAACACTGAACAGATCTCATATAACATTTGAAGTTTAACGTCACAAATTCCACAAGGTGGCCTAAAATTGATTTTTACTTTCTCTTACTCCTAGCAAGAGGAAGTATTGTAATCGTGTCAAATTTTCGATATCGAGTTTTCACCGGAAATATCCGTTTTGAGATCTCCTGAGTCCAAAAAAGTGGTTTTTAGCAAATGGTCTGTGTGTCTGTGGGTGTGTGTATGGTGTATGTGAACAGCATAGCTCGAAAACGAAAAATCGTAGAAAGTTGAAACTTGATATTCCGTTTAGGTATCACCATGGGATCTGACAGTACGTTATCTGTCAAAATTCCTCAACCGGAAGTACCACTTTACTAGCTTTTTTTTTTTTACTTTTTTGGGTTTTTCTCAAAAATGGCTCTATTTTCTTCAAACTTTGGTATATCAGCTACACATACAAAGATGTACAGGTTTTATTTAAAACATTTCTCTGGGAAAATTCATTTAAGGGAACTTTTGAGGGAGGGGTGGGGTTATGTTTTTCTCTAAGTGCTATCATAGTTGATTATACAATTCTATCATAAAATTAATTAGAAAGGAAATCAATTACCGGAAGTGCGCTTTTACTGTACAGCTTTTGCGTTTTCGAAGAATTTAATTAAATTTGGTACACAAACTATACAATTTGTCTAAAACCAAACTAAACAATTTTGAGAACTGGAGTAAAAGAAAGTTGTGTGAGTGTTTCACACCAGATTTTTTTTTTTTTTTAGGAAAAATGTTACAAATAAGTGTATATCTGCGCAGTTAGTATTCCACGCTTAAAGGAAATCATTGGAATCGTTTTAGAGAAAATTCTAAACAAAAAAAAATCTATTCTGTAAGGTAGCAATTCGGTTAACAGATTTTCTTTATATACGAGTAATTCTAGCAATATTTACGATTGTATATTAGTATTTTAATAGTTGGCTCAAACTAAAGTTGTACTTCACATGAAAATTTAACGATACTGTTTCACACTGAACCACACAAAAAAAAAAATTTGTCCCCGAAAAATGATACAAATAAAAGTGACAGGTATTTATATATGTAGACAGTATATGAAGTTTCACCACGTTTTCGAGAAAATCGAGAAAAACTGAAAAAAAAAATTCAGTGAATTCGCACTTCTTTTGATATATTTTGTTGTAAAACTTCGTATCAGCTGCTGTTTTTAGTATTTTCTTCTGTAGAAGAGCAATAGAAAAATAGTACCAAAACAGACAAACAGATTTTTCCAAAAACCACTGATTTTAAGGACCCAAGGGAAAAAAAAGAAATCTGGTTTAAACAATTCATACTATTTAATTTCTTCAAAATTGCAACGTTACAATGTTCAGCTGGGCTAGCCATAACAATAATGGTTGAGCATCAGAGATACTGATACTTCTTACTGTGGTCATCAACCGGTTTCGAGCATTCGCCCATCAACATTCAAAACAGTGTGATAACATAGACTTGCACAAAGCAAATACAGTTGATACACTCCGATGTTAAAAGCCGTTGAAAGTTGAGTTGAAAACGGGTCGATGACCACAATAAGAAGCAGGCTCTCACGGAAAGTATATCTGGTGCTTTCCAGCTTACCACAACATAATGGTTGAGATTTTACATGTATACCATGTGAAGCGCTCTATGTCATATCCAAGAAAGTTTGTAGAACTTTAAATTTAAACTATCAATTTTTTCAGAAAAATGTTTCAAATCTATATATATAAAAATTCAGCAAAATTTGTGTCCGTAAAACTCTAAAAGTAGTGGATCGATTGACTTGAAATTTTTACACAACGCGTTTCTATATAAGACTGTTTATATTATACTTTTTTACTCCGAAGTTCCCACGGGAACGGGAAATTCCGAGCGTTTCGCGAGGTTGGCAGAAATAGACAGACTTAGACGCGTTGCGATGGTGGCGCTCTCTCTGAACATCTTTCTCAATTATTTATAAGTACATGTATTCCGAAGTTCCCACGGAAAATCCGAGCTAAAATCCGTTCAAACGGCCATATTGCGTTAGCACGTGTTTCTTCAGGTATTGCTGCTACGTATGGAAGGAGGTAGGACAGCGCCTTCAGCTCTTAAACAGTCGCTAAACATGCACTTCACAGAAAACCCAACATATAACATTTCTAAAATATCAGGAATGGGAAAGGTTCTTTGGACGTACAAAATCATTGTATGGGATTTCTGTACAATGGCTCACAAGAAGTCTTTGAAAGCATCAGACCATACATTGAGAGACTTGCGAAATAATCAGGTTCCATTTCGTGGAGCATTGGTGTTACTATCCGGTGACTTCAGGCAAACGCTTCCAGTGATACATCGCTCAACACCAGCTGATAAATTGCATGCCTGCTTGAAATATTCACCTCTTTGGAGCACAGTAAAAAAAATTCATTTATTTATTTATTTATTTGTCAGACAAAAGAATATGAAGGTTCGAGGTATTTAACAACGAATATGAAGGTTCAACTTCAAAACGATCCAACAGCTGCCATATTTTCAAGACAATTACTCGAACTCGGTACTGCTCCTACAAATCCAGAAACGGGAAAAATCTCTTTCCCATTTAATTCCTGCAATATTGTACATTCAAGAGAAAAATTAGTAGACAGGGTATTCCAAAGCATTGAAACAAATGATCAAAATCACGCTTGGTTAAGCGAAAGAGCCATTCTAACGGCTAAAAATGTCGACGTACTCGATAAGAACAATATCATTCTAAACAGAATCGCGGTGAAACAGTGGCATATAACTCCATTGACTCCGTGAGGGACCAAAGTGAAGTAGTGAGTTTTCCACCAGAATTTCTTAATTCACTCGATGTTCCTGGATTACCGCATCACATTGTAAATTGAAAATTGGAGTGCCAATTATATTACTCCGAAACATCAATCAGCCAAAGTTATGCGATGGTATGTGATTAGTAGTTAAAAAATGGATGAATAATCAAAAATTGATGAGCAACAATTCTTATTGGACCTCATAAAGGTAAAGACGTACTACTTCCACGAATACCACTCCTTCCCACAGATATGCTGTTCGAGATCAAATGACTTCAATTTCCAATACGCCTTGCGTTCGCCATGACTATCAATAAAGCGCAAGGACAAACTTCGCAAGTGTGCGGTTTGAATTTAGAAAACGAATGCTTCTCTCATGGGCAATTATATGTCGCATGCTCCAGAGTCGGTAAACCATTGATCTTTATATTTATGCAGAAAACGGACAAAAAAAAAATGTAGTCCATTCACTAGCTTTACAATAAAAAAAGACTTTCAGTTAAAAAAATTTTTTCTTTATTCCTTTGAGTGCACAGCAACGCAAAGTAGGGTATTTCTTGCTGAATCTATGTTAACTGCAATACTTCTGTTTACTTTCCTGAAAATCAGACTGAGCCACAGCGAAGCGTGGCCGGGTTAGCTAGTAAAAGTGATAAGTTTCTATCTTTGCAGCAAACATTGCATGTTTAAAGAAAATCGGTATAACCGTTTTCGAAAAAATACTCAAAAACTTTTACTGTGACATCCACTCTTCCGGTTGATGGATTTTGCTCACAATCTTCCAAGTCTGGTGCGGTGGTAATAATACCTAAACGGAATACAAGTTTGAGTTCGCTGCGACTTTTAGTTTTGGAGATATTCTGTTACAAAAACACACACACACACACACACACAAACCATTCGCTAAAAACATTTGTTCCACATTCAACGGACCCTTAAACATGGATTTCCGGTGACAACTGAATTAAGAAAATCTGGCAAGGTCGCAATACTAAGGCAGTAAGAAAAAGTAAAAAAATATACATACCAACACTTAGACGATTCATTAATCATTGATTAAGGGTAAATACAAATACAAAAAAAATCTATGATATTCTACACGCAACCAATTATCTAAGACGTGTTTTATTTTGTTTAAAACGAGACAGCCAATAGGAGAAAAAACATTCGCAAAAATATCCTAATTTAATCAATTATAAACTGGTTTTATGCACAAAATAATAAGAGGTTAAAAGCAAAAATAAATAAATAAAATCTATAAGAATTAAAATAATAATAATAATAATAATAATAATAATAAATTCAGTTGTGAATTGAAAATAAACTAATAAAAAAAAAAATTGACACAATGTAATTTGATACGATTGGTTTAATTATATAAAAAAAAAAACGTGTGTCAGCATTAACCAACATATAAATATATGCAAAGAATACAGGATAGAGGGGGGAGAGAAAATTTTTATATAAACTAGGCAAAAACAATCCCAAGGTCCTTCTGTTCTCCCATTGGAAATACATCATGCTCTTTCCCGCCGAACTTACTTCGGTTTTATTCGGTCTCTTTCGCAGGCACTCTCTATGGAGTTTTCTATTTCTTTTGTTTCTGTTTGTTTAAATATACATATTTAATTATTTTTATTTATAAACACTGCTATTGTTAGTTGCACAATCACATCTATCATATATAAGAGCACTGAATAAATACAGATTAGTTTCGCTTTATTAGTGTGCGGCAAGGTGAACGTCCAAAATGAAAAGCTGAGATGAAGACCTGAGGGGGTAACAAAAAACACGACAAGAAATAACAAACAAATAAACCTCTATTTATTCAGAATGTGCATCACCAATGTCCATAACATAGTAAACTGTTAAACGCTCCGCACAAAGCGTAGAGCAGAATAGGCTTGATGCTATCTGCAACCCATGAGAAAATACAGCGAGCCAGCATGCTTGAGCTTTCACGCCAAGTGGACGGATCCTATGGTCGGACAGCAAGTCCCATGTCCGTTCCCATGAAGTCGGGTGTCAATTTCCAGATCGGAGGACAATCAGGAATAACCTGAATATTGAAGATTGAATACAAATTAGCGAAACAGTTATAACTGAAGACATGTAAGGTAACTGAGTGGGTCAAATGGATAGGCCTTCACAGTGAAGCATTGAACTATACAACGAAATAGTTGTTGAATAGAAACAAAAATGAATAGGTAAAGTGATATATATCTTAACCTGGACCAAATGAAGCGAAAGATGTTGTTACGCGTTGCATGACTTGTCGACGAATCAGGCGATACAGCTATTCTCTTATAAAAAATGGGGCTTTAGTTCTGTAATGAAGAAGCGGTATTAGTAAGCAAAAAAAGCTTACCAGCTTAAAGTAGTTATAAGAAACTGAACTGAGAACTAATGGAAAGGTTAACAAAATTGACATATATAAAGGGTGCCCAATATAATGGCAAAAATATCAATGAAAGATATTTACGAAATATAATAAATACCTGGCGAAATTACCTGGTTCAGCCTTGTTGTAAGTGAAGAACCTATTAATAGTCAAGTTCCTGAATGTAACCACGCTGAACAAAAAGCCTTGCAATGATGTACAAGGTGAAATTGCAACATTTGAATTTGAGGTACGAGATTCGGCACGCTGAGACCGGAGGAAATCGTGCTCCAGGAGGGACTGGTGGGGAAGGTTTTGGACCTCATGAAGAGGGGGGCTTCCACTACTAGGTTTGAGGGGTTGGCACAATAAGCCTCAATGGGAGGCTGCAGTGCCTGGGTCTTGGTCCCCCCCTGCATCATTCTAATTCTAGGTACTACCATCAGCAAAACATTTCTGGCAAATCCAGCAACCGGAAGTGCGACTTTACTGAATAGATTTTTCACTTTTTTGCAATTTTCTCGAAACGGCTCAAACGATTTTCTTTAAACTTCATATATCAACCACACATACATTTCCGGAAAATTGTAACATTTTTCCGGAAAAATTCATTTAAGGGCACTTTTGGAGGAGGGGTGGGGTTACGGTTCCCTCTAAAGTGCTATTTATAATACTATCATCTAAATAATATAGGTAATTAGACTTAAATATGTTGTTGATATCCCGAGTTTGAAGAAAAACGGATGACTGGGAATGGCTTTACTGAAAGTAGTTTTCAGTTTTCTAGTATTTTCTCTACAACGCTCAAACGATTTATTTTTGAACTTGATATATCAAATACCCATGTAAAGACCTACAACTTTTATTTGATACATTTCTCCGAGAAAATTCATTTAAGAGCACTTATGTGGGAGGGGTAGGGTTTCACACCAGATGTTTACTTTTTATATAATTGTACTAGAGAAAGTCGTGTGAGTGTTTCACACCAGATTCTTTTTCTAGAAGGTAGCCCTGTAAAGCAGCTGAAACTGCTAAAACGACATGAGCCTTTGATAAATATGAAGATAATTTTCAAAAGTGATAACATGTGTTAATGCCTGAATAATTCTCAGAATGAAAGTTTAGGAAATAGAAGAAGAAAACTCTGCAAACGCACAAAGTACTGGGCGCATGCGCAACAGGTAAACTTAGAGGGGAGAAAGCTAAGCATGATAAAGTTAGGGAGAATGAAAACACCTTTAACATTTAAAAAACCAACTGCTGGGATAAAAAAAATAAAAAATCTACACACATAAAAAGAGAATTAAATTAAATAAAAAGGAGAATGCCAAGTGTTTCTTCCGGTTATCAATTAAAAGAATAATTGTTTTGTAATAACAATTTAAAAAAAAACTATGTGCGTAGAATTTAATGAAAGAAAGGAAAAATGGTGGAAACATGAAAGCTGTGATAAAGTGGAAAACGTTCAATTAAAACTTGGGCGTTTTAAGTCTTTTATTCATTACTTTCTCAAACTGCCTTAAGACTGAGTTTACAGCAGAAATATTATGTTGCGAGTTCTCAATTGTAGTTTTAAAAAAGATCTGAAGAGAAATACTCACAGCACATCTGTTACTACAATAATACAATATAACAGTAAAATTGTAATGTTTACAAACATTTAATTGAACTAGTATGGAAGTGGCCTCTGCTTCAACTAAAGCATAGTAACGGCAGTTTAAATTTTAATCTAATTCCCCCATAAAACCCCCCCTAAAATCAAGTTTTTTCCGAAACAATTTTTAATAAAAAGTATAGATTGTCCGCATTCTAAGTTTAATGGAAATCGTATTAGCAGTTTTCGGAGGAAAATGAAAAACTTAAGAAAACCTATTTTATAAAGTCGCACTTCCTGTTAACAGACTTTCTTCAAATTTGGAATTCTATCAATGCTACTAATATGTATTAATATTACGAAAGTGGTAAAGCCACATATTATACTGAATTGGAAAGCATAACGTTACTACTGTTCCCCCAGAACCCACCAAAATATCAATTTTCCTGTGAAAATGTTTAAAATAAAAGTGATAGGTATTTATGTGTGTAGATGGTATACGGAGTTTAAAAAAAATTTAGTAAAACCGTTTTTGAGAAAATAAAAAAAAAAACTGGAAAAAAGCATTCCGTAGAGTTGCATTTCCGTTTGATGGATTTTTGCCGGAAATCTACGTGTCTGATGCGGTGATGGTATCTAAATGGAAGAACGATGCAGCTTCCTTAGATTCTTCATTTTTGTGATATTTTGTTCTCACATTATTTATTTATTTATTTACAAACGGGTGAAAACCCAGTTACAATATATAACAATACGATGGCTAGTACATGTCAAATTAAAATAACCGAGAATACGTAATATATTAGATATGTATATTAAACACTGAAAATAATAATAACATAAATAATAATACTAATAATAATAATAATAATAATGATAATAATAAAGATAAAATAAAAAAATAGATAATTAATATTTACTAACAATATAACTGTGATTATCTATAATAATTTCTTTTTAAAATTATTTATATTTAAAACAAAATAAATCACAGTCAGTAGTAATTTGTTGCAATTGTTCATTATTCGTGACAGTGGACAAAAATTTGCATAGTTTGTTGCGTTGTAGGTTTTTGAAAACATTAATCTCTGACGAGTACTCTTCAAAGGCACATGAATGTTAAGTTTACTGAGTGAGTCAGGGCAATTAATAATATTATTTAGGAGTTTAAAAAAAAATATGCAATCAATGTTGAATCTCATATTGTCAAGAGGTTTGTAAAGCCAGATTTTCCATACTAATATCATACGGTGCCACATGATGAATACCACTTTTTCTATACCAAATAAAACGGAGAAACCTTCTTTGAACAGCTTCAAGTTTGTCGACTAGGTTTGACTGGTAAGGAGACCATAGTAAAGAACCATATTCAAGCAAAGGCCGGATTATTAATTAAAAATCAGGTGACTAAAGAATAGCTATTTTTGAAGTGTTTAGTTGTTCTACTTAAAAAACCGAGAGACTTATTGGCTTTGTTTATAATCGAAGCGATATGAGAGCCAAAAGTTAAGTTACTGTCGAAAATTATGCCAAGATCTTTAACTTGTTCAACTCTACTCAAAGGAATGAAAAATAATTTATAGTCATAGTTTAAAGGATTTGAATTTCTATGAAAAGTCATTATCTTACATTTCTTTATGTTTAAATTCATGTTGTTAGCCAAACACCAAAGTTTCAACTTGATTAAAGAGTCCTGAAGTAATAGAGCATCATTTAAGGATTTAATTGAAAGAAATACTTTCTCATCATCGGCAAACAAGGAAAATTTAACAGATTGAAAATATGACTTTATATCATTGATGAAGAGTTTAAAAAGAAAAGGACCTAGATGTGACCCCTGAGGAACACCAGAAGAAGCGAGGTTAACATTGAGAGTATTTTTAATTTAATTATTTGATACCCCTGGGATAAATAAATGGATAGCCAATCCAATAAGGAACCATGATTGCCAAGTTCGTACAATTTTTTAATCAATATACTATGATCAACCCGGTCAAAAGACTTTGAAAAATCCAAATAAATTACATCAACCTGTTGCTGAGAAGCTGAGTTCACCGGAACTCAGAGATTGATTTAAATAATAAAGTTAAGATAGGAGCCAAAGCATGACAGCAGTTTTTCAAGACTATTGACGGAATATTATCCGGTCCAATATCTTTTCGAGGATCTAATTTTTTCAAATACTTTAAGAGTGTTTATTTCCAAAGAAAAGTTGATACTATTGATCGAGCAGAATAATTTGTAGTTCTATTAAAAGAGGAAGATGGGGTATAACACTTGAGAAATAGCTAGCAAAAAGATTGGCCGCAGCTTGAGGATCCTGAGTTGATATATTATTAAAGTGAAGAGTGTCTGGAATATCGTTCGATGATTTAACTCTATTGAAATAGTTCCAAAAAAACTCTTACATTGTTTGATGACAGTAAGGAAGTTTCAACATTGTGTAAGTAAGCTAAATAACATAATTTAGACATTGCTTTGCACTTTGAACGCAAAATTGAAAATGAGACATAATCGGAACGACTATGGGTTTCCATGTATATACGGTGTGCCACCTGTTTATCTTGTACCAGCTGCCTTAGTTCTTTAGTAAACCCCTTAGGATATTTTTTACAATTAATTTTCTTCATAAGTGTATGTCTTAAGACCAAAGTTAAAATTAATCTATTAAAACTTAAATTAGTAAATATTTCAATCGTATGAAAAACTCAATTTCAAAAATCGGACGCGATCGCAATACACTCCTTACCAGTACCACTAAGAGAACGTAAATAAAATCGGACCTCTTTTAATTGTAACATTATTCTGAGAAGTTATTTTAGTGATGGTTGGAATCTCTGAATTAGAGCATAATATTGACTGCCGATAAAAGTTTTGCTGGAGGCTGCCCGAGACGCTAAATTTAGTCCCTTTCAGGTTGTGCTCATGCGTTAAAAAAAAAAACAACAGATATAATTCCCACCGCCTAGACTCATTATGTAATTTTTTGGCGCTACTAACTGTACAGTAAAAATACGAAGTTTGAAGAAGAGTTGTAAATTGTAATTCCAATAAATGCAGTAAGTAGAAGTCATATGAGTTTTCTGAAATGGATTTCTGGAGGAGTAATTATGGACTCTTCCAGCTGCAAAGAGTGCACAACGAAGAGTCAAATCCCAAGAACGAAAAAAGAGAAAAACACCCGAGGAGAAAGTGAACAGAAGAAATAGTTGGAAAACTTTGGAAGAATATATTTTGGGAAAGGGCAAATGCTGTTATGTTGTAAAAGCCATTACTGCTGGAAATAAAACCAGAAAATATATTTAGAGTCACATTTTCTTTTCAATAAAAAAAAAATTAATATAATCAATTAATAATTAAAATACAATAAATATAATAAAATAGTTGCAGCGCCATTAGTACACGTCATCAATCTATTATCTATAAATAACATTTTTTGAATTCATGTCCTATCTCTTAGAAGGCAATAATAATGAATTATCAGACACTCCATTATTGTTTTATTTATTTTATTTCATTTTTTAACTTAATGCATAACATAAATATAAATTTATGTTTAAATTATTATTAAAAAAAAAAAAAAATCAGCTGTGAAACACTCGCACAATTTTCTCATTAGATTCTGTGGATATCAAGTCCCTACTACGCCACCTCGCCCCCTATTGTGGCACCAAAAATAACACACGTCTTTCTTGTATCGTAATTTTCATAGTTATATAATTGTAACTGTATGCTGGATATCTGGAAAGATGAGCTAATGCCGAGGGAGTGGGCAACAAGTCTTATATGCCCAACGTATAAAAAAGGAGACAAGCTTGAGTGCGCGAATTACCGAGGTATCTCACTACTGGGTATTGCGTACAAAATCTTCTCCAACATCCTTCTAAAGATAACTAATGTTTTTGCTGAACGTGTTTTAAAAGACTATCAATGCGGATTCCGGGGAGGTAGGGGAACGTCAGATCAAATATTCGTTGTAAGACAATTGCTCGAGAAGTGTTGGGAGTACAAAATTGGGGTTACACATTCTCTTTGTGGACTATCGCCAGGCATTCGATAGTGTCAATAGAAATAAGATGATTGAAGCTCTACGCGAATTTGACTTTCCCTGCAAACTAGTTAGGCTCATCAAAATGACGTTAGTCAATAGTAGTGCTAAAGTGCTTATCGGCGGTGGCCTGAGTCGGGAGTTCCCAGTAACGACAGGAGTGAGACAGGGCGACGCGCTCTCAGCCACGCTATTTAACCTCGTCCTCCATAAAGTCATGCTGAAGCTAAACCCTACTGGCAACATACTACGCTCATCCAGACAAATCTGTGCTTATGCGGACGATGTATGTTTGATCGCGCGAAATAGTAGGACGCTCAAGGAAATGCTGTTGGAGCTTGACACGGAAAGCAAAAGGATGGGCCTGCGAATAAACGAACAAAAAACAAAGTATTTGTACACTGTAGGTGATAACACCGCTAGTTTCGCAGCACATGGGTACATTTTTGAGCGCGTTAAAAGCTTCACTTACCTAGGGTATGAAATAAATGAGGAAAATAAAATTTCAATGGAAGTAAGCAAAAGAATCATGACGGCCAACCGCGCATTTTTTGCCAACCGAAAATTTTTTAAAACGCCCGACTTATCCCGGACTACTAAGGCTAGGATATATAAGACTTTAATAAGGCCGGTGCTAACCTATGGGGCAGAGACGTGGACCCTTACTGCTGCAATGGAAAACAGCCCCAGGATATTTGAACGGAAAATGCTAAGAAGAATATATGGACCTGTGTTAGACAGTGACTCAGGCAACTGGAGAATCCGTAAAAATAGTGAGCTGTGCGAGCTATACCAGGATGTCAGTGTCGTTCAATTTATCAAAATCCGACGTATTGAGTGGCTGGGCCATGTGGAAAGGATGCAGGACGATAGAATGCCCAAGCAAATGTTGTACGGGGACGTATATGGAACGAGAAGAAAAGGGCGCCCACGAAGAAGATGGCTTCAAGATGTTGAAGATGACCTAAGAACACTTTCCGTCCGCAGGTGGAAAGAAAAGGCTATGGATAGAGATGTATGGAATGGCATTATTAAGGAAGCCAAGGCCCACCCCTGGGCTGTAGCGCTACATAGTAAGTAAGTAAGTAAGTATATAATAGTAAAGTTTAGTTCAAATATGCTAGTTTTACTAAATATTTATAGCAGATATCCCTAAAAAAATGTTCCAAAATAAAAGTGTTTAAGTTTGTACATGTGTAGTAAACCAAGTTTAACGAAAATCCTAGGGTACCGCAAAAATTAAGAAAAAAAATGTAAAGTTACAGTCCATGATGACGATGATATCGATTGTAGCTTTCGTGTCTGATGCGGTGGTGGTACCAAAACGGAATATCAAGTTTAAGGAGCTTACTAAATCTAATTTGATTTAGATAGCGTTTTGAAAACCAAACTGACAGTACATACATCGACATTACTCCCCATATACGCATACTCATCTGAGTCCTGGATATTAAATAAAAAACATAAAAGTCAGTTACAGGCCAATGAGATGAGATATTCGAGAAATGTTGAAGGGAAGACCGGACGAGACAGATATGGCAACAAGTCAGTAAGGCTGAGAGTACAGCCAGCGAAAGAGAAGAGAGGAGTTTAGGTTACGTTGTTTTTGGCATGAGCTCCAACAAGACACCTGGGTCGCATACGATGGCTCAGGTTGACGGACAAAGAGGGAAGGCAGAGCGCGCGGACAAGATGGGAGGACGGTATGGAGGAAGCGTGCGAAAAGAGAGAAATCACAAGGAAGACAGGAAAACGCTGATGGAGGATAGAGAAGATCGGAAGACGATGTATAGGAAGTGATTGTCACACCGCTAGGCGGTAGACGAGGCTTACGAATATGATGAGGATAAGATAGCGCTTTGAAGAGTCATTGTTTGGACTCATGACAAAGGCTGTACGAACGCGATAAGATAAAGAAAGGCAGATATTACACCTGTCAAAAAGCCCCCAAAAAGGCATGGTTATTGGTACTGAGTGGGGGGAAGTCCGTTTTACACAACGATAATGTGACTTAAGTTTTATCCAAACCTCAAAGAAACCGCATCTATACAAAATGTCCTAAATATAAATCCGGGTTTTGGCAGAAGATGGTAACTCGCGATATAAATTCAATTCCGATGCCAGCATGTTGCTGGAAGCGCATTTGCTGGGTGTATGCGGTTCACCAGAACTTGTTGAAGTGCCTTTTCTGAGTTCTGGTAGCCGACCTAAGAGTCAGCCCTATGCGATGGTTGAGTGTATCCCAATCTGCCTTTCAATGACCCGAGCGGGCGATGTGTCTTGGGCAGTTCTGCGCGGATTGGGTCTTGCACACCAATCTAATTGGAGTAGTGAACCCTCCTTCTTGTTAATCGAACCTTGCGCATGCACAGGTGACCAGTATACTCCGAAACGAAGTGGTACTGTCTTCAAAGATCCCCTTCATCATATATATACAAATGAGAAAGAATGTCCTACATGTACGATTCCCATTTTAACCATAACGTATCCAGAAACACTGCGATGCACATATACAATTTCATTAAAGGGAATAATATAAAAATATAGGATAGCCTGACCCAAAGATAAGGGTTTAATGCCTTGATACCCACAAACACAGGATTCTATGATAACACATAGATAAACAAAATAGATTTATACAATTACAGCAAAGTCAACAGCCTATATAATTCGACAACAATTCTAAAACATTAGCCAAGTTATGTTTCAGGAACAAATCAGAAAGAAAGCAAAGACACGTCTACTGCAACAAGTCTACAAAGAGTCTGCAGCACTCGAGCGTCCCTTATCTCGGAAGAACGAAGAAGAAATTCGTGGAAGAGGCTGCAGAGCTATCATTTCAAGACTGACATTTGCAGAAGTAGCTAATAATAATCCTTAAATTCCAATATGTTTTTTTCTATCCGTCAAAAACAAATAAAATGGTTAATATACAACAAAACCAAATAAATAATGAATATGTTTCAGCATTCTGTGATTTTTCGTTTTCCAAGATACTTTATTCCGAAATAAGCTACATACACAACACTGTATTGGAGGTAGTACCATGTACCGGAATACTAAGTTTGGGGCATCCAGTCACTTTTTGTTTTTGAGATATTTTATTCGCGCATACACACAGGCCACTTTCTAAAAACCACTGTTTTGGACTCAGTAGACGTTAAAACGTGTATTTCCGGTGTAAACTCAATTTCGTAAATCTGACACGATCGCAATACTTTCTTCTTCTGATCCAACTGAATCATTCATGTCCTGCCCTCTTCAAGTGGTATTTAAATGATATCAATAGTAATTGAACAGCCAGACATAAACAAAAACTTCTTAATACATTTCCGCATGTTCATCAGAACTTCAAAATACGTATTTCCGGTAAAAAGACAATTTCGAAAACTTATCATAATCGCCATTGTGGATATTATTCCTTCGAATAGAGAGTATTTATTTGTTTTTTGCATCTTCCAACCTTGAACCTGACGAACTATCTCGTTAAAGGTATACTGATTAAAATGTGTACCGACAATTCATGATTTGATAGCAGGAGAAAATTTATGCAAATCTAGTACTACTTGTTATCAAAAGTCTAAGCTTTTTTTTTATCAAACAACACAAAATTTTGAAAACATAAACAATTTAAATATCAGCAATTTATACCATTAAAAATACATCAATTTCTAATATCAAAATTAATGCGAATAAATTAATAAAAAGGTCATTATGTAAAAAAAGAAGGCCTAAATATGTCATAAAAATGATTGTAATAAAATATGAAACCCAGCTAATACTGCGGTTGTTCACCAAACTTAATAGCAATAGTTTCAGATGTCAACCGCAAAATACATTGGAAATATTATGTGCATGATATTATTTTATTATTTATTATAAACTAGGCAAACCACATTAGAGAAATAAATTATTATTATTATTGAATCTTATTATTGTTTATGGAGTAAAACTTGCGCTATCCAAAAAGCTAACCTAAAAGAAACAACAACAAGCCAGATCTAGTATTGAAATCCAGTTCCAATCCCCCAAATTTACTTATTAGTAAGATACACAGATATCTGAACAAAGTGGACAATCATGTTCCACAAATCTGCTCAGACTGCAATCTGTCATAAGAAGAATTGGTCTTTCCTCTTTTGTCTCAGAAACTAAAAATCTGGTGTGAAACACTCACACAACTTTCTCTTACTGCAGTTTACTGTAAGTTATAATTGACAAATTTCATGGAAATCTCGGTGTGTTTATGGAGAAAACCGTGTAGTTGACATTCTTAGTTTAAAGTAACTCGTTGGAGCCTTTTTAGAGAAAATAGCGGGAAACTTAAAAAACACTTTTCAGTAAAAACGCACTTCCGGTCATCCGATTTTCATCGAACTCTGAATTTCAACGACCATTGAATTCTAAACTATCTAAAAAAATTGATAGAATTACGTAGTAAACAGAAATAGCACTTTAGACGAAAACCTATCCCCGCCCCACCACCAAAATTGCCCTTAAATGAATTTTCCTGGAAAAATAAAAGTTGTAGCTCTCTGTATATACAGTTGATATATAAGAAAAACGTTGTAGCCGTTTCTGAGAAAAATCACAAAAACTGAACAAACCATTCAGTAAAGTGGCACTTCCGGTTGAACGATTTTAAGGAAAAGCTTATTCTCAGGTCTCCTGGTAGCCATTTAACTAAATATTAAGTTTGAACTTTCTGCGATTTTCCGTTTTTGAGGTATGCTGCCCCCTCTCACCTACAAACACACGCAAGCACAGACAGACGGACACTCAGGCCAATCGCCACAATTTTTTGACTCAGGGGACCTCAAAATGGATATATTCGTTGGAAATTCGATATCAAAAATTTGACACGATCACAATACTTCCCCTTACTAACACTAAGAGAAAGTAAAAAGAAAACAGATCCACCAGGCACAATATTATGTGATACGTCTACTTAAACTACAATCTGCTGTAAACTAACCCAGGTTAGGTCTTAAGAGAAGTCAGTGAATGATAGAGCAACTGTACAGACCAGTTTGGGATCTGTAAATTAGAATTTTGAGCTGCTTGCATATCAGTGAAACAAAATCATCCATTAAGTTGAATGTTGTGAAACAATTTCCCTAGGAAAAGTGGGAGATACATACATCTCTAGTGGGTACATCCAGATTCGGGATCAATGAAAGGAAGAAAAGAGCCTAATTTATTTAACCTCCTACCTATCTTATTATAAGAGATCTTATTGACCTGATAAGCAGACAAGAAGGACATCCTGAAAGGAAGACTGGTCTTTCTCTCTATTTGGACATTCTAGAACCAATCTATAAATAAGACAAATGAATTTAATGCCTTCTGCGTACAGTGTTCTTAAAAAACCGTATATTATTAATGATAAAAAATTAGTAACTATGCTATCTAAAAAGATTTCAAAAAATACACAAAAAAATAGTTTAAACGATTATAAAGTAAATATGTTTAAACAAAATTAAATAAATAAATATATAAACTTTAAATATTTTGTTGAAACTATTCAACCGGCTAAAATGTCGTTTTTTTTGTTTTTTTTTATACAAAAACGTTGCCTAAACGTTTTATGAATCTGAAAATCATGTACAATCAACACATTGTGAAATTAACTCATTAACAAGTTTTGAAATCTTTTAAATATAATATTATTGAAATATTGGGAAATACTTTTTCTGTGCTCATTATCATGAAAGTGTAGACGAAAAATGGAATTCTGTAACGGAATTACAAAACTGGAAATCATCCAAAAGTGGCTACTATACCGGGAAATTCAAGCAACTGTTAATGCAATTTATATAGAATTATTGTATTTTTTATTTGATTTTAACAAGAATGTTATCATTTTCAATACAACAATTTACAGTCATCAGTTAATAACAAACTAATTCGTTAATACTTTTTACTATATTCATTTTCACAGATTTTAAATCCTACAATTATAATTATTTATGAAAAAGGACATGTTCACTTTACGTTTACTTTTGAATCACGTATCAAATACAATCAGTTTTCAAAATTAATGATTATGGGGAAAACAACGGTTAAAAAAGTTAAAACATGGCATAAACATTTAAAAACAAAAAATCTATGAAAATGTAAACTGGCAACAACTTAACTTAATGATAATCACGATTGAATAAAACTAATTACCGGTATTCTTTGTTTATGAAGTAACAACAATAAAAATTAAAAAACACAAAAAGTCTCAAATCTAGGACGTGAGAGGTTAACATTAAGGACCTTGTCTACAAAGACCCGATCTCCTTAACATAAATAATTTATGATCTCTTAAATATAATTCAAACATGAAATATAAAAAATAATATCAATAAATAAACAAACAAAATTATACATTATTAAAACAATATTTACCTTAATTTGAAGTCCTAATTGTTTTGCATATTTCCACCAGTTCACACACAATTCGTCCACTACACAATCCCGACAAACTTTGGACATTTCGTGTTTCGCATTTTTTCTTTAAATTTTCACTCGTTGGAAAGTGATTTCCATACGAGAAATTTTATGAGATTCACAATAATAATCTATGAACACTTTGAAAACTGACGCTCATAAGCGTGATGGTTAGATGTATGTTCAACTACTTATCTGCATTTACAGTTAACGTAGTGTCAGGGAGAGCCAATACACAATGCTACCAACAGAAACGCAATAATTTAAAAAATATATTATAAAAATAAACTAAAATCTAAACAGTTTTAAAACGTTCTTTATTTTAGAAATTTAATTGTTAATAGTAAATTTAAATCAATAATTATAATAATCAAACGAAATTCAAATATTTAAAATAGAAACACTTTCGTTAGCCGTTAAACTATAGATCTCAAGATTGACACCTGCGCCATCTTTTGGATTTCTTAGTTACTAAAGCACTAACTCTTCGTGATATAAAACTTCTACAGCATTTTTTAAAAAACTAGTTAATAAAATTGTTCATACAAGGCATTTTTCACAACACTTTTGATTCTCCTTAATGAAGATAGAAGCACACGGTATCATGTAATGGACAATTTATTGGCAGCGAAAAGTCATTTCAGCCCCGAGTTAAATCCCTAAAATAAATTATGTCGAAAAAATACTTCATAAAAGGATAGCTTCAATTGTAAGGAATTGTACACACAAAAGTTAAAATAAACGGTGCTATTTTGAGAACGG